>VUQI01036036.1:0-12500 GCA_015106735.1 Paratilapia polleni
CTTCACCCCTGCCATTTGCCATTCTTTTTGTAGATCACTTGATGTCATCCTACAGTTCCTGAGAGACATTCGAATGAGGTGACGATTATCCTGGTCAGTGGAGAGTCGTTTTCGGCCTCTGCCAGACTGTAGCTTTGTTGTGCCCAATTTCTGCTGCTTGACCTTGTTCTTATGAACCGCCTTCTTAGAAATTTTAAAGATGGAAGCAACCTGATGCTCACTGTATCCCTCTGCCAGTAAAGCCAGAATTGAACCCTTCTTTTCCACACACAAAACTTTTCTTTTAATTTCTTTTGGCATGGTCAATAGTTTTTTTTTTTTTATTCCAGTTACTTTTGATGTACTACTAGCACTGTTTTTGCCATCCAGATGGTCCTATTGCAAGAGGATAGTGATGAGCACAGCAATGGTTTTTATACTTTTCCTCATTAAATAAGATTTGGTTCAGGTGATCACCTCATCAGTACCTTATTAGGTAGAAACAGGTGTGCTTGTGTTGGAATTCAAGAGACACTGGAATGGAATGACATATATGTAGAGATGCTGATTTCTGAATAATTTGCAGTGGTCTCTTAATTTTTTCCAGAGTTGCATATTAAAATTACAACACAAATCAGCTGATTGTTAGGGGGTCAGGTTGGAACTTTTTGTATGTGTAAAGCAAAATGGGACCTCTTCCAGTTACAAGGTTGTCTGTTTCTCTAGGCTATACTTTCACTTTATGCACTTTAAAAAAATCTTTAAATTTATTGTTGTCATTTTTTAAAAATCTCAAGTATTGTAGTATCTCCAGTAATCTATAGACAAATACTTGAAAAACATAAACTGTAATTGGAAGAAAGGAAAGTAAGACGAGCAGGTGCAGCACAGAAGAAGCTGCTCGCGTGTCTGCAGCCGCTGGAAGACAGAGCTCCAGAGAGCATACACTTTCAACTTCCCTCTGCTCGCCTTATTTAACACACACACATACGTAAATGTCAAATAAAGGCTCACAGCTCTGGTCACTAGACAGTCTCTGAATCTGGGACACAGGACATACATCAATAATGTGCACAGTCTCTGGAGCCTCAATTATGGACATCTTGTAATTTCTTTAAGTGTTTGAGTATAATTTTTCCCATACATTTGACTAGAGAAGTAGAGCTGTCAGTGTGGAAAAATACTGAATGTCAAGAACACTTCCTGATGTCATTGGATTTTTTTTTTCCCTTGGATGTCATTAAGTCAGCAGGACCAGCCTGACTCTGTCAGCCAGGCATCAGTACCTGGCGCAAGACCGCTCCGGGCAGCACAGTCCAGCAGCCTGCTGCGGCAAGCCAACACTGCCGAGTGAGTGTCACACAGTTCTTTTCTGCTGTGACAGCTGCCCAAGTGACTGAACATAACAGACAGGTGCTGGAGACTTGTGTTGCTTGCAAACTAGTAGATTTCCAGTTGTTATTATCCCATCATATTCTAGTGAAAAGAATCCCATTTATTTCTAATTCTGCAAGTCATTCAGCTGGGGCTTGCGTGCGATAAAATGTCCTTGGATGATGAAGATAAGCAAAAAGACACACATTTCCTAGCCACTATTCTGTTCTTTGTGTGTTTTAAAATGAATTACTTGTTTCCAAAATTAAATTTGGGTTTAATGCCCTTACATGCACACAAGTGAAAAGCATAAGGAAGGAAGAGCACATCTCCTTGCCTTTCAGTGTGCAAATATGGAAAGCTGGAGACCACCTCCAAGACCAAGCACAGAACAGAGCAGGCATCAAAGACAACAGATATGACACTGAGCAAGTCAAAAAGAGCAAGAAAGAATAAGCTAGGGTGGAGGTGGGTTACAAAGTGGCTTGCAGGTGCATAGCAACAGTGTGCATGCTAAAGTACCTTAAACAGCACACCCTTTATGAGCCTCTATACTCGATTGGAACACTTCTACTTTTCTGGGGTGTTCACAAAATGGTTAAGTGGCTGTAGAGGTGGTTAAGTTGGTTAAGTTGTTTTGGAGATTAATAGGAGATTAATAGGAGAGCTCACATTGGCAGTTTTGGCACATATTTGTACAATTCCTGTTACATAAAAAAGCTCACTTGACCAAGTACCATTGCACTGTTGTGTTAAATCACTCCATTCCTAAAAATATTCAAAACAAAACAAAAATTGCTCAAAGGTTCTAATAGCTTTGACAGTGCTGTTTTCAGCTTCACTCCCATTATCAAGCAGTCCCTCAGAAGTAAAGGACAAGGCATTAGAAGAAAGGCTATCCTAATGTAGGCACTCAGTTTTTGCAGTGCCTCATATAGAGCACAGAGCACATTCAGCTCTCTCGTCTTTGGACCTTTTTCATGTTTTCTTAGGGAGGGAAGGAGTGAAGGAAAAGAGAGCTGCAGGCATACAGAGAAATACAAAGGAAGAAACTTCCAATAAAAACTGCACAGATCACAGGAGCCCCATCAGAAACACTTGTTCTCCAACTCGTAGACAAGAGAGAACCATCCACAAAACACATCCCAGTTTTATTTTAGCAACATGTTTTCTGGATGGGTGAGATCAGAGAAAGTCAGTCATTACCGAAGAACAAAGCAGACCGGAGGGGAAGTAAAAACATTGAGAATATTCAACAGGACCAAAAAGCTCAGTGACAGACAATCTCTTTGTCTTGAAGCATAAAGCCAGTTTGGAGCTCATACTTACAACATGTGTTTTCTGTTGCCGAAAAGTATGTTTTTGCTGTTGTGGAGATAAGTGTCCTTCTTGTCAGGTTTCTTTTCCTCTTTCTGACTTACTCTACAGGTACAAGTCTGTGCATGTTGAACTGCGCTATGGGCGTTCCCAGGGTTGACAGAAATGCCACTTTCCACTTGTGGGTTTTTAACTGCACACTCAAGTCAAGCTTTGCTGCAGGACTTTAGCTCCAAAAGCACGTTTTGCTGCTTCCCACGTTTGTGTTTTCTCAAGCTAGTGTTTATAGAAACTTATGAATTTGACTCATTTAAATTGGGAAGAAATAAAAAATAAAAAAAAAAACTCCAGCAAATCATTAATTACTAACTGGTTACTATTGGTTTTTACTCCCTGCTGCTGCACACCTGGCTTAGATTTTGGCATTTCAAGATGGCCATGCAACTGTTGTAGAAACAGTTTTTTCATTCAAAATATCCCACAATATATCTGAAAATAGTTAATGTAATCATTAATATTATTTAGTGAGTTGAACATTGCTGTCCTCTCTATGTGTAGGTATACAGTCTTTCAGTGACCCAAAAACAATTCCAGTTAAATTTGGCATTTTGTCATAGAAGCAATTTTGAAACTTTCAGAAGAGAACTGGACACATTCAGTAATAGGGATTTACAAATAAAAGAATCTGAGATTTTTATGAGTCACAATTAGATAAAGGCTATTGTAGAAATGAGGTAGTATAGTAGGAAGTAAGGAAGAAAGGGATCAACATTAAGACCTTACAGAAAGTAGGCACAGTAATTAAATCAGTAAACATCAGTCCTAAAGGTAAACCAGAGTAAAAAAGAAAACCAGCAGGTAATGCTTCAACAAGTGCATTTGACAAAATGGGGAATTTCACAATGTGAGTATAATTGCTGTGGAACTGTGTGAGTAGTTGTTGCTATAGCAACATAATGTTCTACTGGAAAAGAAACAAAAACTGCTGGAGACAGAGTGTTATACAGTGGATAGAAAAAGTGTACACACCCCTGTTAAAATGCCAGGTTTTTGTGACGCTAAAAAATGAGACCACAATAAATCATTTCAAAACTTTTCCCACCTTTAATGTGACCTATAACCTGTACAATTCAATTGAAAAACAAACAAATCTGTTAGGGGGAAAAAAAAAAAAAAAGTACAATATGCTGGTTGCATAAGTGTGCACACCCTTAAACTAATACTTTGTTGAAGCACCTTTTAATTTAATCACAGCATTCAGTGATTATTGTATGTTTTTTATTTTTTATATATTTTTTCCCTTAACAGTCTCTCTCTTATTTTCTGTTATACCTTGTGTTGTAGGTTAAATGACCTGTCCATAGCCATTGGTATTGCCCGTTACATTCCCTGGTGTCAACCAAGTTGGTTTTTAAAATCTAGCTATTTGCCTTGGTGTTCTCATAGACCGAACCCTGGCGTACCCAGCAAAGTGGTAACAACTGAATTCTTATATGGGTAATAAATGTCTAAATTGTGAAATTGCTAGGGGAACTCAAGAAAGCTTTTTGACAGCTCTGATACTGGTGAGAATATGATTGGTAGCTAATGTTACTGCTTTCAACAGGTTGTTTGTGCAAGCTGTTATTACGACCTATAGTTATATATTAAAGTTAAGCCAGAACCAGTTTAGTGTAGCCATTCCACATTCTAATAATGTCATTGTTACACCTACTTCTAGACAGAAAAGCCCATGTTTTATTTTAGTTTTTGTGAATACAGTATTGATAATATGACTCAACTGAAATAGAACAACACTTGTTTACTTGAGTTGTTCTTACAGGGGAACTGATTTTGCCCATAAAACACAAGCATTCTGCAAACGCATGCTGGTTTGTCAATTAAGGATTTACAACAGGAGACACTACCTTGAATGGGAGCTACAAGTCAGAAAAGTAGTAAAACCAAAACCTAATCTTCCATGGGTGTCAAAAAAGCAGTTGGTTGTGGTGGTCGAAAGTGACTATCTCATAACTGTCTCAGGAGCACCCCCTATGAAACCAGGAGTCCAGTGTGGGGGTTCTTGAGTATTTAGAAGTTCTTTGATCAACATACCTCTAGATGGGGTGTCATTCGACACCCCTGTTCCCAGCTAGAGACTGGGTGGTGACTCTTGGTCTCAAGCCCACCAGTTAGCAAGTGGTTCCTAGAAGTTATTGCTGAAACCGAAATGTTTCAAAAAGAGCACCTTTTACTTTGAAAGTGAACAGTTACTGTTTTCGGTTTGTAGTTGGCAAGTGTTTACAGACAAGTCTGTCTTCCATACAAACTACGGGCAATCTGCTAGCAACCAAACCAATCACAAGCAAGTTTTCAGTGCAGCACTGTGTACCATTGTGCAACCAGTTTCACCTAGCGACTGCTAGCAACCTCCAGCAGCCATTTGCCAACTGGTTGGGGAGTACACATTTTTCCCTAGCAACTGGTGGTTACTGGGGGGTCATTGAGCAGTCACTAGGCCTGCGTGAATGGGACTTTAACAATCAATTTCACAGAAACTGCCAGCAACCACTTGCAACTGGTTGGGGAATACTCATTTTTCCATAGCGACCGATGGTTGTCACGTGGTAAAAAACTGGTCTCTAGGCCTGTATAACTGGGCCCTAAACCTGGCAAGCAGATTGCTGCCTAATATTAATCCAACAGCAATGAAAGTGAAACATAAAAATGGTCCTAGATGAGACCCAAACTTCAGTCTTCTGTTTATTGGCCGTAAGTTTTTTCACTCTTTCAATGTGGAAACCTATATACAGGAATGTGTGCATGTGTTGTTTCAGTTGTCCTCCTGCATGTTTCATCCAGAAGGACTAATTAGGAAGCCCTGTCTTTGTTTGTATATTTACCATGTATGATTTAAATGGTATTGCGTGTAAATTGTAAGGTTTGCAATCATGTAAATACAAATATATTTCTTATATAGCCATGAACTGGTTAAATGTCACTCTGCCTGTACTAACTCAACCTCATTTTATGATTCAGACAGCTAACTATGTTGTAGGGTTGTTCTTGAATGTTTGTCACCTCATAACTATTGGGGTCTATTTCCCATGCATGAAGCAGGCATCTATATAGGGAATAGAAAGCTCTTTGACCCAGTTCACACAGAAAAATCAAACTCCTTAGAGAAAACAAGTGACAGAAAGAGGCAGATACTCAAGTATTAGGTAGAAGTAGGGGTGTAATGTCCTCATCTAACACAGAGAGAGAAAGACGTGGAGAGGGATGGGGCAATGAAAATGACTGATGGCAGTGCAAATGGCAGAGCTGTGATCAGGAGGAAAGAAGTGGAGAGGAAAAGAAGGGAAATTGGGGACGGCGCTGACAGCTGAGCGGGCCTACCTGTCCGCCCATCTCTCGTTTTCTGTCTTGATTTGCAAGTCCTCGACGGGACGCTTGCTGGGGCTGGCCCCGAGAACAAGAACAGATGTCATAAAACACCGCTGCGACTGGGATTTGCATCTGTAATGACCTCACTGGAGATGCTGAGAGTATGACGTTCCCAACACAAACCTGTCACATACGCACTCTGAGTGGTATTTATCCCTATCTCGGCTGCAACCTATCTGCCAGTCTATCACTTAAGTGTGACGGAAAACTGCTTTTTTTGCCTTCTCAACAGAATAACACGCTGCTTATCTCTTCCTCATGGTCCATGGTCTTTGTGTTAATTTTGTGGCGGTAACATCATTTTGAAACCTAATTTTATACGCATAACACACTTGGTCAACGGACTCTGCAGATATAGGTAAAAAAAAAAAGATTGCCAAGCAGGTTTACAAATCCAATCTATACCAGACTGATCGACTCACACATTTAAGCTGACCTGATACCATCAAAAAGGTTTCATATTTATGACTAGGAATCTGCAGGTTGCTGAACAAGTTCAATGTGTGGAGATCAGAGGTTCAGATAAAGAGCTACAGAGTGATTTCCAATAAAAGCCCAGGTAACAGTGAGATGAGACGGAGCGGTTACTTTTAAGAGTGTGACCCAGATGCAGATGTATCTCCAGCTACACTTTCAACAATAGGTATATTATCTCAGACATTTCTAAAGAGGCAGAGCAGATTTCAGACATAACATGGGTCTCTGTGGCTATGTTATTTGCATAGTATGGCCTGAGCACACCAGCTGTTATGTGTTTGGCATTATATTCTTACAATATTCCTTAGTTGTGGGTCACTTGATGGTGTTTCCTACTATGCCAAGAACTATTTTGATTTGGGAAACACAAAGCTCCCGTGATTGCACATTACATACAAGAAGATATAGATTATATATATATATATATATAAAGTGTGCGTGTGTAGCAATGAAATGATAATGACAAATGTTGATAGGCAACACTACAATATAGGAGGCTACAATATATGGACATCACATGGATGGTTATTGTAAAGTTGATGTTTATACTTTGTAAGTGGTTGATAAATACTGTTCAGCTATAAATAATATTTAGATGGTTATTATAAAGTTGATACTCATGTTTGTAATACTTGTTTCAAAGAACATATAAGGAAAGAAGTCATTTTGTGATCATGTAAATCACAAACTGTGAACCTGGAGACTGTGGTTCGTGTTCGGTTTTACTCGCCTTTTAATTAAATTTTTACTTCACGTTTACTTGACATTACCGCTTGGTAAAGTTCAGGCACCAAAACTACTTTGTAACATTTAAGAAAGATGGTGATTTAGTTCAAAAATACAGTGAGTTAAAAGTGAGACTGGTCTCACGATTGCCACGTTTCACAAACCAACACCAACACTGTAACATGTATCTCTGAGATGCCAGCAGCTTTGACTAAGCAGTAGTATTTGATGTCAGGGGAATGAAGAAGTGCTCTCATATCAGTCTGTTATAATTGGCAATAACATTTGGTAATTACTAACAAAAACATAAGATAGTACATAAAATATTATGTGTGCCCATGTCATCAGATCATAATTGTTATTGTCTCAGCAACAATACAGTACATAATATAACATAAACTTGATAAAATAATTATTTTCATCACACAGATTAAAGACATGAATTAACATACCATTACAAATGATTAGTAAACATTATAAATTATCATTTAACCATATGTAAACTGTCAGTAAAATAACTATATACTAAAGATAACTAAAATGAACGACAAATTCAATGGTTAATATAAAATGTTAATCATCTAGATTAAATATGGTCTTATTGTATTTTCTAATGCTGGTACATTCTAGATTTTTGATGCTAATCCCAGAATTAACAATGAATAAACTTTTTTGATGGTTTGACACAAGATAACTTTGGTAAATACCTTCTCCAAGATATAGCCATATGCTAACACTCAGCAACAACATGACAAGAATCCTCACCCCCAGTTATTTGGTGTTTTTTTACTACCAGACAAATAAAAGTACATATACCCATAAATAATGTTAAAAACTGACTACAGTACTATGTGATGAAGCTTAGCTTGCTGAAATGTTAAGGGGAAAAAAAGTGATTTGAGCACAACTTGCCTTTTTGCCCAGGGTAAGATACCGTTGCACAAAATGTACAATATACAGAATATGAAACTGTCTGACTTGGCAGAGGGAATAAATGTACCTTTTTCAGTCACAGTTTTACTCCAATCAGCAGCCATACAATGTAGCTGCTGATAATTTTTAAGTCATTTTGGACTAACAAAGTTGAAAGCTAGCTGGTGAATGCAGAGCAACACGTAGCTGCTCAAGAGCAAGATATTCTATCCCAAAGTTGGTGGAGCCCGAAACATAGCAAGAAGGAGACAGAATGCTGGACGTTGTGAAAAGGTCACCAGAAATGAATGCTACTTCTGTTCTCTGATGCATAAATAGACAATTTCTCATTAAATGCTCATCATTATAAAATAGTAATACATCAGCGTTGTGTCTTCAAATTGTTTTGTTATACCAAAGCAATCAGATAATCATTGAATGTAGCTAAAGAGCAGACATTAATGCAAATTATATATAATGACTACAATTAAGAGCAATTAATGTAATGTATTCTAAGTTTTATTGGAATAAAACCACCTGCCCTGCCCTAAGTAGATAACCTTGGCTTAATTGAATGAACCAGGGCACTGTGAAATGTATTTCAGCTAAATTAAAATCTAGTACATTATTTTATATTTTAGATACTTTCAAGGATTTTAAAGTGTTTTTATTGTTTAAACATTTAAGTTATTGGTGATGTCTTTCTTTCCCAAAGAATACAATGAACAGTTTTGACTGTGTATGAGCGGCTGAAGGACAGTTCTCTTCTGCTTGCTCATGAGGCACACACTGTACAATGGGAATATAACATATGTGCATGGGGAGAACATCTGCTTAGAATTTATTCATCAAGGTCTGTCCTAAATAACCCACCTTTGCTTATGAGAACCTGGTAATCAAACTGTACATACCTATATTCATTTACATAAACCATTAATGTAAGATGCCAGTAATTTGGTAGATGAAGGCCATGGGAGGCCCATGCACAGCCTAATAACATCCTTGGACCAGAACAAGCTATTTAAAACTAAATAGAAAGGTAGTTTAACTTTGGTACACAGTACTGTGCAAAACTGTTGAACCACCCCTCATTTCTTTATATTTTGTTAGGAAAATGGGAAATAGGTGCAGCAATTTATTGAAACGTGCACACATTAATGGAAATACACTATAAAAGGCAAAAACAGAGTTTGTACAATTCTACTATGCTTGAAAGTCAATATTTGGTATAGCTACCTTTATTCTTCACATGTTTTCTTGTAATTTCTTTAAGTAGTCTTCAGGAATAGTTCTCCAGGTTTCTTGGAGGACATCCGAAGCTCTTCTTTGGATGTAGGCTGCCTTTTGTTCCATTCTCTGTCAAGATGATCTCACAATGCTTCAATAATGTCCAGGTCCGGGCTCTGGGGAGGCCAATCCATAACTGATAGTGTTCTACTGTGTGTTTTTCTATCCAGGCATGCTTTTACTGCATTGGCAGTGTATTTGGGATAATTGTCATGCTGAAAAATGAAGCTGTTGCCAATCAAATGCTTTCCAAACAGTATTGAATGGTGGATCAAAATCTGATGATACTTTTCTGCATTCATTATTCCATCAATTTTGACAAGCACCCCAACACCACTGGCTGAAATGCAAATAAGTGATAAGTGAAGTGAAGAAAATAAGTGAAAAAGCAGCCAATGTCCAAAGAAAAACTTTCAGAAAGCCTGGAGAACTATTGCTCAAGGCCACAATACTGTATTTTCAGGTACCATATTATGGATAACATAAAAACGTTCCTTTCTCAGGATTTCTGGATCCTGATTCTTGTTGGCACATTTGCTTTCAATAATTACTTTTTACTTTTTTAGATTACTCCTTTTCATCTTACATGATGATGCTAAACACCCAAACCCCTAAGAAAAACAGGAAGACTAGAAAAACTCATTAACAGATATCTGAAGAGCTGCATTTATTTCAATAATACCAATAATACAATAATGAACAAAAAAATAGACATGAAGAAGTAGGGGATGCTGGTGTATTCCAATTAACAAAAATGTCTTCAGAATTAAGATGCTATAACTCTACAAATATTTTAAACATAACAGTTGCATGAATCAGAGGCTATTACAGCTCATACTGCATTATAAATAACATGGACAAATTACAGGGGGTGAACAGTTTCTGGGAACAGCTGATGGCGTCATGGTCATCAATAGTGCACAGTGTTACCAATATGTATAATAATGTTTAATTGCCTGATGTGTCTGTAAATAACTGTGAAAGGCCAAAATACATCACCGGCCTGAGGCTGTATTTCCTGGATTGTTAGGGAAATTTTTTTTCTTCATGTTATAGAATGAAATTCTGTTTTATTGAGATAATAGTGGATTTCCAAGATCGTGGCAACAGTTTGGAAAAGTGCACTTCCTGTTTTAACAAGACATCACTCCCAAGCACAAATCTGTCTCCATGAAGAAGCTGCCAATCCAGTGTGGTGTGCAAGAACTTGACTACACTGCTTAGAGGCTTGACCTCACTCTATTCAACACCTCTGGGATAAACAAGAATGTTGGCTGCAACCCAGGCCTTAACATGGCTGTCTAGCCTCACTAATGCTCTTTTGGCTGAACAGAAGCAAATCCTTGGAGTCAATATTGGACCAAAAATCTTCCCAAGAAGGCTGTTATGGCACTATAATGCTTACAGTTTTACCATGAGATGTTTAACAATGAAATGCGGGCCCAGTGTTCAGATGTCCACGTAGCTTTGCACACTATGTCTGCATTTTGTCAAAGATGAAGTTAAGGAGATGGAGAAATGGAGGCAGAGGGTGGGGAAATGAATCCAAAATCTACATAAATGATCAATTTAATTGTAATTAACTTCTCTTAGAACATAAATGGCCTGGGATTTTAATTTCTAATCAATTTAATCTCCCTCTGCATCTGTCTCGTGCTTGTTGTCCCTCTGATTACAGATGGAGAGCGACGCAGAGAGTTGATTAGCCTTCCTCACCCCTGTTTGGCTGTGTCAACCCTATTCTCTAATTACATTACGTTTGACAGAATGCTCACAGGGTATGCCCTACCCAGAGTGGAATTGCAAATACACCACCCCCCCGTGCGCACGGCGTTGGATGTGATGTGAAAAGTCAAGACAACAACAAAAACAGGAAGCCGCACATGGATATGAAAAAATATAATTTAATAAAGCACTTCTTGGGGGGGGGGGATTTTGATGCTGCAGGCTGTGAAAGTGCATCTCAGGAGCCCTCACAGCCTACCAAGCTTTATTTTATTTTATTTTTTTTAGTTTAATGCAATTCTGTTGTCAAGCGATAAATAATACCCATGTGGAGCATTAAAAGAGAGTATAACAGAACTATAGCAGCTGCTGTGAGGATCAGGAGTGAAAACCTGAGTTGCAGGTAGGGTAAATAAAGCTCGCTGCTGGTGTTGACGCTTTTACATCTTTTTTTAATGTTTCCTGTGGTGTTTTGTAGATGGTGCAATACAGCTCCACTGTGGGGAGCTGTGTCTCTGTGTCTGCTCTGTCTCTCTCTGGCTTCCTTTCGTTCTTTCTGCCCGTCTTTCTCTCCGCCTGTCTGTCTCTCTGGCACATAGCATCATATGCAGTGGCTGTGGGCCGTTGTTCCTCATGTTAAAAGCTCAGCTGGGAAGTCTGAATCCCATGGACTAATGCTCTGTGCCCTCAGTGTTTCACAGCTCTGTAGCTTGGACTGACCATTTGGATGAGGGAAGTGTGTGTGTACATGTAGGTAGTGGGCACATATGTCTGTTTGTGTGCTTCACTCTGTCCCTCTGAATTCACGTGTGTTAATTCTTTACTTTGCATTCATCATGCAGAGAGGTAAGACAGCTGTCAAAGTGAATCTGAAATGTACATGTATGTGCGTATGGTGGTAGTTAGGCTGTGTGTGTTGGGAGTAATCTCTCTGTTGGTCTTCATGCATATGCAATTATCCTCTTCTCTGTAGGCAGAGCTTGCATTGAAAAAGGTGCTTAACTCCAAATTAGTGACTGCATGGCATGTAGCTTTTATGGGTAAGGAGTGTTTTTGTCTAGTTTACGAAGATGAATGGCCAAATACAAACACAAGACCAACTATTAATGGTATCTCATTTGCAGACACACCTCTCTGCAGGACAGATGAAATGAGTGTTCGACCTTATTGACTTATTCATAACACTTTTGGAACTGCACATGATTTATTATCCTTCTCCTCACATTGTCAAATAAACTCAACTCAGTTCTTTAACAACTAAGTTTCCATATAACAGT
>VUQI01036045.1:0-13782 GCA_015106735.1 Paratilapia polleni
GGAAAAAATTAAAAAAATATCTATTTAAAAAAAAAAAAAAAAAAAAAGTCTTTTTTGGTATTGATTTGTTAGTTGCATGACAGGATGGTGGAGAATATCAAACTTTAAAAATACCTGGAAATGTGAGGTGTGAATGCATTTTTTTCTACAACTTAGAGTGACAAACGGAAACTAAAATGTAACTTTACCGTGTTTGGCAATAGTGGAATGTAACATTTACATAACAACTGTATCATTTGTTGGTGTAGTTATGGATTATGGAATTACTACTGACATTGATCAGTCATCAAATATGAAACTGTTTTAGCTGGTTAACAGAACTGGATTGGTGTTCCTAATTTTGATGAACTTTTAGCGTTTACTGATATATTCAGACAATAGAACATAATTTTGCTGTCAGTTCTTTTTAATTGTTAACATGTAAAACCAGCAGGTTTTCTGTTGTAATGTTTCCCAGTAACTCTTCACACAGTTGTCATCCTGAATATTTAGAGCTGAGCACCACACATTTTTTCTCCTCTTTAATACCGGTATTTTGATGAAAGAGTGCAGAACTTAACTGAGGTGAACTCCAGTTAATGAGGAACATCAGAGGCAGGGAGAAAATTCTGATACTCATACAAGGATGCGTCTTGTTTTACAGGCAGCCAAACTACTTTTCTACAGTGAGCTGATGGATTTGCAGTGTTTCAGGTTTTTAGTCACATTTTTACATGAGTCCACAATGAAAAAGTCTCTGCATGTCTTTTCTCAGCAGTGCACACACAGAGCAACTTTGATGCAGTTGGTTTTTTTCTTCTTCTCTCTATTGGAGCCATTACATAACATATTGAAATTTCTGTCAAAATGCAGCCAGTAATGGGACTGTGTTAGTGTGTTAGATTCATGTCTGAATCATAAAATATGCAGTACTTGCTTTTATAGGTAACTGCAGCCTCACACAGACTACAGAATAAAAAAAGCAAGAGCTCAATAACTTCATTAACACACGGATGGCTCGGGATCTGACGATGAATGTTTGAATGAATGTTTTGTGTTCTTCTACACATCGCACGTATCAGCTGTTGCACACAGATTTCAGGTTTATACGGAGGAATAGTTTGTAATAATGGAGCTCTCTCCTATGGATAAATCCTGGATAAATTGATTATGACTTTCTTTCTTTCACTACTCATGCATGTTTCTAACTCAGGATGAACATACTCTGCTGATTGAACTGACTCTGATCAGCCTTTCTGGAACTGGAATCTCAGAATTTACTATCTCAAGCTGCATCCACACTAGAAGCAATTCACAGCGACCACAGAGACCATTTGGCAGCTTCAAGTTTCTAAATTACCATTAGCAATGCAAAATCGGCAGGACCTGAGATAAATTTTTCTCACCTTAAAGGTGAGCAACTGAAACGACTACCAATGAGAGCGCAGGATACAGTTGATTTACTTGGCATCCACTGATCCATCAATTTGCTGCCGCTTATCCGGGTCTAGGGGCAGCAGAGATGCACAGACCTCCCTCTCCCCAGCCACCTCCTCCAGGTCTTCTGGGGGGGACACCAAGGCATTCCCAAGCCAGCTGAGAGATGAAATCTCTCCAGTGTGTCGTGGATCTGCCCCAGAGCTTCCTCCCAGTGGGACATGCCTGGAACACATCACCTAGGAGCCCGAACCACCTCAACTGGCTTCTTTTGATGTGGACGATTAGTGGCTCCACTCCAAACCCCTCCAAAATGGTCGAGCTCCTCACCCTATCTCTAACATTGAGCCCAGCCACCCTTAGGAGGAATCTCATTTCTGTCACTTGTATCCACAATCTCATTCTTTTGGTCACTATTTAGAGCTTGTGACCATAGATGAGGGTAGGAACGTAGATTGACTGGTAAATCGACAGTCGGTCTTCACCACAACAGACCAGTGCAGAGTCCGCATCACTGCTAACACCGTGCCAATCTATCTGTCAATCTCACGCTCCACTCTCCACTCACTTGTGAACAAGACCCTGAGATACTTAAACTCCCCCACCTGGGGCAGTAACTCATTCCCGACCTGGAGTGGACACTCCATCCTTTTTCAACTGAGGACCATGGCCTCAGACTTTGAGGTGCTAATACTCTATCACAGCCGCATCACACTGGCCGCAAACCGCCCCAGTGGAAGTTGGAGGCCATTGCTTGATGAACTCAACAAAATCACATCATCCGCAAAAAGCAGAGTCGAGATCCTGCGACCACCAAACCAGACTCCCTCCACCCCTTGGCTGCACCTAGAAATTCTGTCCATAAAAGTTATGTACAGAATCTGTGACAAAGGGCAGCCCTGGTGGAGTACAACACCAACTGAGAACGAGTCTGACTTATTGCCTGCAATGTGGTCCGAGCTCTGGCAATGGTTGCACAGGGACCAGATAACCAGCAGCAACAAGCCTGATATCGCATACTCCCGAAGCCCCTCCCACAGGACACCCGGAGGGACATGGTCAAATGCCTTCTCATAGTCCACAAAACATGTGTAGGCTCGTTGGGCAAACTCCTATGCACCCTCAAATAACCTCGAGAGGATAAAGAGCTGGTCCAGTGTTCCACGACTGGGACGAAAACTACATTGTTCCTCCAGAATCCAAGGTTCGACTAACAGATGGACTCCCCTCTCCAGTACCCTGGCACCGACCTTCCTAGGGTGGCTGAGAAGAGTGATCCCCCTAAAGTTGGAACACACTCTTCAGTCCCCCTTCTTGAAAAGGGGAACCACTACCCCAGTTTGCCAATCCAGAGGCACTGTCCCTAACTTCCAGGCAGTGTTACAGAGGAGTGTCAGCCACAACAGTGCCACAACATCTAGAGCCTTGAGAAACTCAGGGTGAATCTCATCCACCCCAGGAGCTCTGCCACTAACTACCTCGGTGACCTCACCCCCAGTGATGGGCGAATCATCCCCTTCATCCCCAGACTTTGCTTCCACTACAGAAGGTGTGTCAGTGGGATTGAGGAGATCCTCGTAGTATTCCTTCCACTACCCAACTATGCCCTCAGTTGAGGCCACCAGAGTCCTATCTCCACTATATACAGTGAGGACAGGAAGCCGCTTTCCCCTCCTGAGTTGTCTGACAGTTTGCCAGAATCAGACTCGATGTCCCCAGCCTCCCTGAGGATGCTCTGTCGGAGGTTGGAGTTGAAGATCTCGTGGACCTGGGCCTGTGCCAGACATTCCCAGCACACCCTCACTATCCATTTGTGTGCGCCAATCCTGTCCAGCATTCTCCCCTGCCACCTGATCCAACTCACCACCAGGTGGTGATCAGTTGATAGCTCTGCTCCTCTCTTCACAGGGGCGGCTGTGGCTCAGGAGGTAGAGTGAGTTATCTACTAATCGGAAGGTCAGTGGTTCGATCCCTGGCTCCCCTAGTCTGCATGCCGAAGTATCCTTGGGCAAGATACTGAACCCCACGTTGCTCCCGATGCATTCATCGGAGTGTGAGTGTAAGTGTGTGTGAATGTTAGTAAGCACTTAAGTGTAGATAAAAGTGTTGTATGAATGTATGTGAGATTGGGTGAATGTGGCCTGTAGTGTAAAGCGCTTTGAGTACACAGAAACTGAGTAGAAAAGTGCTATATAAGTACCAGTCCATTTACCATTTCACCCATACTGTCATTGCCCACGTGAGTGTTAAAGTCCCCCAGTAGGACTCTAGATGGTCACCCTGGTCAGAGACCCCAAGAAGGCTGGGTACTAAATCTACTCTATCTCTAGTATCTTTTGGCCTCAACCACTAGCTCAGGCTCCTTCCCCATCAGAGAGGTGACATTCCATGTACCTAAAGCCAGTTGGTTGCTGAAACTGGCTTTAGGTACATGTAACAGATCGCCAAGGCCTCCGCCTTTAACTGCAGACTGATCCACACTGCACATGACCCCTACAGCCCCTCCTGTGGGTGGTGAGTCCACAGGAGGGGTGCCCCATGTGGCTTATTCGGGCTGAGCCCAGCCGGGCCCCATGGGCTGAGGCCTGGCCACCAGACACTCGCTGACAATTCCCTCCCCTGGACCTGGCTCCAGGGCGGGGCCCTGGTCATCCCAATCCGGGCGAGATATCATGGTCCATAGTTTTTTTCTCCATAAGGGTCTCGTGAATCACTCTTAGTCTGGCCCTTCACCTAGAACCAATTTGCCTTGGGAGACCCTACCTGGAGCAAATTGCCCCCTGACAACATAGCTCCTAGGATCACTAGAGCACAGAAACCCCTCCACCACGATAAGGTGTTGATTCATGGAGGGGTGGTAGTAAACACTTGGTAGTAAACACATTAAAGGGTTACCTAGGCAACTGGAGCCTGGAATGTCTGCAAGTGACTAGCCGTCAGCTTCAAGCTGCGTCCACATAGGGATGCACGATAAACGAAGGTTAGATTCAGCTTGACTCAGATTGTTGAACCTGATTTCTACAGAGTCTGGTCTACAGAAATGCTTAGGTAGTGGTATGTGTCAAAGTAACATCCATATGAATGCCACAGGTTTTGATGTCGTAATTGAGTAGTGTATTCTGGTGATCCACAACAATTAGTTCTAGAGCCATTACCTTTTATCACCAGTTTCAATGATGTTTGTTTTTTTGTTTCCCCTTCTTTTTGCAGATCTCATTACCATTCCCACAAAACACTAATAGAAATAACATATCCTTAACCATAAAAGTCAAGTTAGCTGATAGCTTGTCTTTTACACTATCGTGTTCCCCTTAAAGCTAATGGCACTTCAATAGAACAAGCTGATGAAACAACTTCCTAAGGAATTATTAAGGACAGTCCTGAGTTCATGTAAACATACATTATCATGAAATTTTTAAGAACTCGTGTGACATTAGAGGATGCTAGAGATAGGGTGAGATGAAGGCAGATGATTCGCTGTGGTGACCCCCAAAGGGAGCAGCCGAAAGAAGAAGACACCAGGTGAATGTAGCATTTTGAGTGTTAAAACTAGAAAAGCAATATATAAATGCAAATCCATATCAAAGAAGCATTTTGTATTTCATATCACAGCTCAACACGGCATATCCTCAAAAAACATGAGGCTAAGCTGTCTGCATTAGAATGTTTTGCATCATGGATCATGAATATGGGCAGGTGCACACCAGTCAGCTCACAGTCTGATTCTATCATTTCAGCATGAAATACAGAGGTTCAAATGGGGATCAAATACGCTTCAGATACTGCTACTTTTTTGTTTATTTAGAATGCAAAGGCAAACACTGCACAGGGAGACTGCACTCAGTGTTCCTTTTATCAGATTTTCTGTGGTTTGTATGGTCCTGTTAAAAAATCTCTGCTATAATTTACCCTGATTTGCCCTATCACTTTGGAAGGCACTCTCAGTCATCTCAAACCAGTCTCCCTGTTATAAAAATCTTCTGAAGGTAAATATAATAAAGTAACCACATCTCACTAAATCATCAACAATTCACACACATCAGTTACATGTTAATATGTACACAGATGTGTTGACTTACTCCAAGTTCCTTCTCGGTTCCTCTGCTTCCTCAGCTTCTCTGAAGGCCACGTTTCCCTCCTCAGAGCAGCACAGTAATTATAGACAGGCCTGTGGTTTTTGATGAGTAACTGCATGTCTTTCAGTCCGCTCAGGGCCTGGCCCTCTAAAGGGAGGCTCTGGCTTCACGCACAGTTTCAGATGACACATGCCTTCCAAAATAGAACTGTGTGCATCCCAAGCTTGATATTACCACAGTGTAGAGTTAAAGCATTCCAAACTAAGGCAGTTTCTTAATGCTTATAAGTACTTTCCAATGCATTTTCAATTGCTTCAAGCAATCCTTTTATGAGCATGGTGATAAGGCTGGCAGGCTATTAGCCTGGCAAACTAAAATGTTAGACAATACAACACCAGTTACATCCATTATAGTAGAAGGCAATAACGTAATAGACCTATTGGAAATCAATGATGCTTTTAGAAAGTACTGTGAAAAACAATATAATACTAAAATAGAAGTAGACTGGCAAAAAGAAAATCAATTTTTGGATAAGTTAAACATACCTTGTATTAAAAAGGAAGACTACCTGGAGCAAGTGATTACCAAAGAAGAAATAGAAGCAGCCATAGATAGTATGAACACAGAAAAGAGAGGTGGGCCAGATGGTCTACCAATTGATGTATACAAAAAATTGAAAACTAAATTACTTACCCCTCTCTTGGAGATGTTCTTAGAAGCTTTTCAAAATGAACGTTTACCCCCATCAATGAATGATGCTTTGATTACCTTGTTACCAAAACCTGGAAAACAGTCCAATAAGTGCGAAAACCTGAGACCTATAAGCTTATTAAACTCTGATCTAAAAATATTGTGTAAAATTTTACAAGGCGATTACAAAATTTCATGACAGATATTATAAATAAAGACCAAAATGGATTTATAACCGGAAGACGAGGTTTCCATAATGTAAGAAGGGTACTGAATATAATACATAAATATAAAGAAAGGCCTGATACAGCATTCCTATCATTAGATGGAGAGAAACCTTTTGATAAAGTAGAATCACCCTACCTCTTTACAGTATTGGAAAGATTTGAATGTGGCAGAAGCTTCAGAAGATGGGTTCAAATACTATATAGAAATCCTAAAGCAGAAATGATCACAAATGGAAATATATCAAAACCAATCACTATCAGAAAAGGTTGCCTTCAAGGTTGTCCATTATCTCCATTATTGTTTACATTAGCAATTGAAACCTTTGCTATTGCAATACAATCGCATCCACAAATGTGTGGAATTACAGTGGGACTAACCGGACACAGTATCCCTTTTTGTGGATGATATTATTTTATATTTATTTAATTTAAATAAATCAATTCCTGCCTTACTACAGTTAATGAAATCATATAGTGAAATATCGGGTTACAACGCAAATAATAGTAAGTGTTCTATATTAATATTTAATCAAAGGTAAAGGAGGAACCCATCTTCTGAAGTAGCTCAATTTAACATGGTGGAACAATTTCCATATTTGGGAGTTCAAATTGTACCCAACCTATTAGATGATTGTTGATGCCAACTATGGGCCACTTATGGAAGAAACTGCCAAAGAAATCAAGAGATGGATGTCATTACCATTATCTATAATTGGCAGAATTAATACATTAAAAATGAATATTCTGCCAAAGTCTGTCTATGTATTTCAGAATTTACTCTTGTCATTACCATCATATTTTCTTTTGAAGATGAGAAAAATGTTTGTGCAATTTATATGGAATAATAGGAGGGCTAGATTACAGCTATCTCTGTTATACCTACCCTTTGATAGAGGAGGCATGACATGTTGTTAAACTGTACTACTGGGCTATGCAGCTGAGGTCCATCATGTTCTATTTCTCTGAGACAGATAATCCACACTAGGTAGAAATGGAAAATCAAGATCTGAACCTACCTTTCCCCACATACCTGTACTGGGACACAGTAGTAAAGTTATGCAGCCACACCAAAAACCCTATAGTTAAGTATATGATAAAAATTTGGTATGATGTTCATAAGTACTTAAGAGAAATCAATCCTCTGTCTCAATTTACCCCAATATGGGGCAATCAACTGTTTCCACCAGGAAGAGCAGATCCTGTTTTTAGGGACTGAGCCTCAAAAGGTATAGAATGTATTAAGGACTTGTACCAAACTGATTCGGACATGATAATGTCAAGTATAAACTTAATAATAAGCATTTCTATAAGTATCTTCAACTCAGAAACTTTATATATAAAAAGCAGCAACACATGTTGAGGAAACCTCCACAAACTTATGGCAAAAAATCATCTAAGGAAAGGAATCATATTACACTATTATAATTTTTTAATATGTCAATCAATGGAAAATTCGCAACGTAAATTGGCTGCATGGAGGGAAGATTTAAAATCTGAAATCACAGAAGAAGATTGGAAAATAGCCTGTGCTAAAGTCAATAAACAAACTATAAATTCTAATTTTAAATTATTACAATATAAATGGTTAATGCAAATATATGCAATGCCAAAAAAGTTAAATAGATTCAACAAAAATATTCCAGATATATGTATTAAATGTAATGTATGGAAAGGGACCTATTCCATTGTGTCTGGGAGTGCAGAAAAATTAAAACATTTTGGGAGGATGTACAGATTGTGATGAAGAGAATTGTTTCTAAATCATTCCCACTAGACCCTAATTTTTTTCCTTCTTGGTTTACTTAGAAAAATATAAATGTAATAAGAATGAACGAATGTTGATGGACCTCTGTCTGCTAAATGCAAAAAGAACTATTGCGATGCTGTGGAAGAAAATAAATGGACTGAAAATTACTCAGTGGGCAAAACAAATGATCAAGCCTACCACTAGAAAAAAAAAAAATTCTCTGAAGGGAGAGCAAGAAACTTTTGAACATGTATGGGGACCATTTATGGACTTTATCAATGATATGGACTTATCTGGAGAGAATGCTGACTATTGAAGGTACAAAAAAAAAGGAGGGGGGGGGGGGCAGTCCACGAACACACTACTGTATGAATAAGAAAGAAAGTGTAAGCCTGGGAGAGACGTGTTATTGTTCTGTTTTGTATATTTTTTCTTTTGTTTGTTTAGTTTTTTGCTATGTTTAATAAATATCAGTTCTTGTTATATGTTTTTGAATAGAAAACTTAATAAAGACAATGTTTAAAAAGAAAATGTCAGGTTTGTTTTTTCTGTGCTGAGATGTCGTAAGCAGCTGTCCATATAAACACTCTAATCGTGTTAACAATTTATTTTACATGATCGATTTTCCTTCATCACACCCTGCGGTACCTGACAGCTGTAGAAGTAGAAAAGACAGAAGCTGCTGTGTGTAAACGTATGGATGGAATCCTTCTCTGTGTCTTCAGGTCTGACTTGCCATGTTAATCCACAGGTTGAAAAAGGAAATGCCATTCAAGGGAGTGACCTCAGTGTTATAGGCTCTTCTTGAATGTGAAGCATCTCAAGGATTTCAGCTATGTGCTACTCTGGCATGCTTCAGGCTACTAATCAGACTGCATGCCTACAGTGAGCCATCTGTGGCAGCTTAACTTACAAGGAGGCTCACACCTTTGTTGGTATCAGTGCCTTATTTGCTTATTTGTTCCACATGATTTAAACACGTTACAGCTAAGGCCTACCTCTGTTGCCCTGTCTATAATAGTGTTGGAACAAATGGTAACCCCCCCCCAGAAATATGACATGGCACTTATTTGGGAAGTTATTTTAAAAATTATCTAAATTAACTTTCATTTCAGTCCTCACCACTGCATAAAAACTGCATATGTAGAATCACCAGTCAAATCTGATTAAAAACACTTAAAATGTTTGCCGACTTTGCCCCAAAATCATTTGCTCAGAGCGCAGCAAACATGGAACTCTGATGATGGGAAACCAGCTTCATAGTTCAAAGACTATTACAAACACAAACATGTCCTCCTGCCTCCCCAAACACTCACTAAGGCATCAAATGCTGATTTATCCATGACTGAAACTAGTGTGCTGAAAATATATTACTGTCTGTTTGACTAACATCTGATAATATATAAAAATAAAGATAAAGGAAATATTTCATACTACATGCTATCACTCTATAATAAAATATATCAGTCTGGCAGAGAATCATCTGTGCCTGTGTGGGCTTCCTCCATGTGCTCTGACTTCTCTGACTTCTTAAGATCCATGTTGGGTTAACTAGGGATTCTAAATTGGCTGAACACATGTATGCACGGTAGATTAAGTATTGAGTTACCCTCAGGGTAGCCAAGACCCCAAACATTAAGGTACGTTCTTAAAAGAATGGTTAAATTAAATATTGTTACTGCTTTTTGTATGTATGTGTCATGGTGATGCTGTGTGGCGGGCAGGATTTGGACCCAATATGCAGACTCAGAGACTCAGGAAGTAAACTAAAAGTGAGCATTTAATGCAGATTACTAAGACCAAAAATAAACAAGATACAAACTTACAAAAGGAATAAAAGCTAAGTCAGGGAATACAAAAGTCCAGGAAACACTAGGAAGGTCCGACAGGAAAACACAGGGTACGGAAACACACAGCTATGATGGACGACACAACAAAGAACAGAAGCAAACTGAGGACTGAAATACATGAGGCAGGGTAATCAGGAAGAGGGGAAACAGGTGGAGCACATCAGGGAAAACAATACACAGCTGAACTAAATCTGGACAGACGAGACAAAGGAAGCAAAACTAAACAAAACAAGACACAGAGACCCACAGCAGTCAAAATAAAACTGGAAACACGAAATACTAAACACAGACACGGAGACTTGACTAACATGGGGAGCACGGGAGGGCTGGAAAGCTCAGGGAAATAACCATAACAGAACTTGATGGCAACTAATAAAACTCTATAATACAAGAACTTAACTATAAACAAGGAATCCTGGGGAGGTAAGAATATAAATCATAATAATCAATAGACAAGAGAAACAAACTTCAAATATAACTAATTCTCAAAACCAAACAGAATAAAAAATACAAAACTCAAAGCCCTGGGTCTTGGACCCAGGGACCATGACAGTATGATAAGCATGGGTAAAGCTAATCCATCTGTGAATATGTGGTTGTTTGTATATGTGACACAAACTGGTATGTCAACTCTCCCATTCTCTATGGTTTTGTTCCCTAGTGCCATTTGTCACAGTCACTGTACACAATCAGCATGTCACAGCAGGAAGAGGAGCTACACTGACGTCAAAGCGTGCTCCACCATCCCAGCCCTGCAGCTCCACACCTACCCGTCAGGTCAATACAGGTGTCAAAAACAGGCTCATCTGGATATCTAGCACCTTCCCTCCAGGCAATGAAACCATAACAAACACTGCAGCTTGACCCCACTGAACTGTTCTTACTACTGTTTTATGGTCATGCTGGCACACCAAAACAGGAGAATTTATATATAAATCACTTTAATCTATGCTAACCAAATACCCCCTTTAAAACAACCCCAAATTTCAGCTTTGCCAAAACCCAGTACTGAATCAGGGACCCTTACATCTTCTAACACTCTCCCAGCTGAACTATTGCAGTTCAGTCCTGGAGTTTCAGCCTATCAGGTACTTGTGGTGAGAAAGCTCCTGAACTTGCTGTTTTACATCCTGTTTGCTTTCAAACCTGTTGGTCCACCTATAGAATTCTACCCAGGCCCTGACTAACAAATGAAGACTTCTTTGCTAAATGAACCCAAGAAAAGGATTAATGGGGTATTCCAGATGTACGTCACTCCAGGAATGTTTTCCAGCGCTTCCTGCAGTATCCTGAGATGCTTTCAGACAAGACAAGATATCCCTCCAGCAGGTTTTGGGTCTACCTTAAGCAGCAACATCCGACAGAGGTTGTCTTAGACTTTTGCATCGTTTGTCATTTTTATGGGCAAGTCTTAAAAATAATGTAATAATGTAATTTTAACTGTAATTTTAACTGTCAAATTTGTTTATAAAGGACATTTAGACAACTTTCAATGACCAAAGTGCTGTACAAAGCATGTATACCTATACAAATACAAACATATATGCATATACTTACATGTATAAATAGAAATATTATAAATGAGTCCAAAAAATACAGATCAAGAGGCCTTCACTAGCAAGCAGACACATACCGACAACAACATCAACCAGAGAACAGCAGGGCACAAGCAGAGTTACAGATGTAACAGCAAATGGGAGATTAGTGGGCTGGAAAGGCCAGAGAATAAATGTGGGTTCTGAGCCTAGACTTAAAAGCAGGGATGGAAGGAGTGCTTTTTATATCAAGTAATAACTGATTCCACAAATGTGGAGTGGTGACTGCAAAGGCTCTGTGACCTTTTTTGTTTAAGGCATGACCTTGGGACATGTAAGAGAGCTTTGCCAGTGGATCTGAGAGATCTGGAAGCTGAATATAAACTTCATAAGTGAACACCATGAAGGCATGGAGAGAAAATATAAACAACACCACATCACTACTCATGTCAACACCACAAGATGAAATACCACAGTCAGTGTGTCTAAATAGGCAAATATGAACTAAATGAACTTAAGCTGGGTGCTTGGTTGAGTAATCAAATCATCAAATCAAATGTAATCAAATGTATCAAGGGAGGTTCCTGCAGAGGTGATATTTTACATCTTTCACCTGGACAGACAACTTTTAGTATCCGTTTTTTTTTTTTTTTTTATCTGAACCTTTGCTCAGCTGCCACACTGGTTACTAAAATTACCAGCATCATTTCAGCTATAGTTTTATAGTCTGTGGAACTTTCCTCCCAGAAGTCACCAAAAGTCTCTGAATGTGGAGTTTTCCGATTCTGCAAACACTCACTTCACCGAGAGGTAATCCTGCAATATGTGCTCCACCTGACCCTCTAGTGGCCACAGGATCCTCAGTTGCTCCAACAATGCAATGGAGGAGTCTACAAGGCCCTGACTTGTGTCCCAGCAGCATTGACCCACAATTTGGACCTTTTATCCAAATCCACCTGGAGGGTCTTTCTGCAGCCTCAGTGGCAGATTTGATGGCCTTTCTCTTTCCAACTGTAAGCTCAACTAGAAGAACCTGCTTGGAAGAGATGGATGTAAGTACCACATCCAGCCTCAAGGAGGTTGGTGTCATGTGGTCTGGGAACTTCAGCTACTTGCCCAAATCAGTTTGCAGGTCCCAGTCTGAAGCTGAAGCGAGTAGGCTGGCTGATGATTAAGAGTTTGGATGTGGTTTCTCACCAGGATCTTTAATGCATCTGGAAAGTATTCAAAGCGCTTCACTTGTTCCACATTTCGTCATGTTACAGCCTTATTCCAAAATGGATTGAATTTGTTTTTCACTCAAAATTCTACACATAATAACCCATAATGAAAAAATGAAAAAAGTTTGCTTGAAATTCTTGCAAATTTATTAAAAATAAAAAAACAAAATAGAACGTACATACGTATTCACAGCCTTTGCCATGATGCTCAAAATTGAGCTCAGGGGCATCCTGTTTCCACTGATCATCAGTCAGATGTTTCTACAACTTGATTGGAGTCCACCTGTGGTAAATTCAGTTGATTGGACATGATTTGGAAAGGCACACACCTGTCTATATAACATCCCATAGTTGACAGTGCATGTCAGAGCACAAACCAAGCCATGAAGTTCGAGGAATTGTCTATAGACCTCCGAGACAGGATTGTATTGAAGCACAGATCTGGGGAAGGGTACAGAAACATTTCTGCAGCACAGAGGCCGTATTTCCATTGTACAGTGTATCCATGAATGGAAGAAGTGTGGAACCACCAGGACTCTTCCTAGAACTGGGCCCCTGGCCAATCTGAGCGATCTGGGTAGAAGGGCCTTAGTCAGGGAGGTGACCAAGAACCCGATGGTCACTCTGATTGAGCTCCAGCATTGCTCTGTGGAGAGAGGAGAATCTTCCAGATGGACAACCATTTCTGCAGCACTCCACCAATCAGGCCTGTATGGTAGAGTGGCCAGACGGAAGCCACTCCTCAGTAAAAGGCACATGACAGCCCGCCTGGAGTTAGCCAAAATGCACCTGAAGGACTCTCAGACCATGAGAAATAAAATTCTCTCCTCTGAAGAAATACAGATTGAACTCTTTGGCCTGAATGCCAAGCGTCATGTCTGGAGGAAACCAGGCACCACTCATCATCTGGCCAATACCATCCCTACAATAAAGCATGGTGGTGGCAGCATCATGCTGTGGGGATGTTTTTCAGCAGCAGGAACTGGGGGACTAGTCAGGGTTGAGGGAAAGATGAATGCAG
>VUQI01036051.1:4485-26050 GCA_015106735.1 Paratilapia polleni
TCTTTTTTTAAAAAAAAAAATATATTTTTTTTTTTTTTTTTAATTTTTTTTTTTCTGCAACTTTTTTTTTTTTTTTTTTCCTTTACTCTCCAAAATTGATTTTCTTTCCCCTCACCTCTGTGTGTATTTCTTCCTTCTGTCCAGCTCTTGGAGTTGTTTGACAGCGAGGACCCTCGGGAGAGAGACTATCTGAAGACAGTCTTGCATAGAATCTACGGCAAATTCCTGGGGCTGAGGGCTTTTATACGAAAACAGATCAATAATATTTTTCTACGGTGAGTAAACATTAATTCTTCAGATGTCTGAGTGGGGAAAAAAAGCTTCTGTTTATCTCCATCTATCTGACTGGTATTTTTTCATGACAAAAAGACACGTTAGAAACTTGCTGGTCAACATTGTGGTGTATTTAGCAGCTAAAGGTTCGGACAGAGAAGGCTGTCAAATAAAAGGAAAGTTGAATTCTTGAGCCCTACAGTGAAGGGATCAAGTGGCTCTCTTATTCAGTGGGGGACACTTGCTGGCATAACTTGGGTCTACTTCTCACCTTAGAGGGAAGGGTCACTGCAAATCAATACAGACTTGTTCTGAATGATCTCCTTCATCCTGTGATGACTCATTTCTACCCTGATGTCTATCCTGGTGTCCTGGATGACAATGCTTCCATCTGTAGAGCACAAGTATGAAAATTAGTGAGTTGTCTTCATGGTCAACATATCTGAACTGAGCTGAACACCTATGGGAAATATGGACCAGTGCCTTAAGCCGTTTTCTCACATGCACTTCAGGCCTGAGCTTTTCTAGACATCCCATGGAGGTGCATGTAAGAGCAGAAATGTCCAGTGCACTCCGGTTGGCTGTTAAATGGGCTTAATCCTGCCAGCACCCTTTGTACAAAATCTGTGTGATGTCTGATTGGGTCCACGTGAGAATGGAGCAGCTAATTGTCCAGTGAGTTCACAGTGAGCGAGTGGGTCGTGTGTGTCCTGCCTAAACCATACAGTTCCATTAGCGAGAATGCATCTAAAGTGGACCACCTCCTGATGTGTGTTGCATGTGGGGAAACGACAGCTGTGAACAGTGTCCCAACCTGATTTCTCCTGACATTAGAGACATGGGAATTCATGTCTGAAAACAACTTTAGATGGTGCTCTTCTTGTTCTCCTTCACCATCATCAAAACTCCAGATGAGTGAATGTTTTGGAAGAATGGTGTTTATCCCTCTAGTAGAACTCCAGCAGCTTATAGAATCAATGCCAAGGCACATTGACACTTTTGTGGCAACACTTTTTGACCCAACACTTCAAGAAACCTGATGTTTGGTTTTCCTTTAATATAATTAAATCTATGTTCCTCAGTAGTTGGTAAAGGCCACAGCCAGGACTCAAACAGAGTGAATATTGGACTCAAAGTGGACAGCACTACCCCTGATTGAATGATCATGGCACTGTGTGTCTGCTGAATGTGTTAATAATTAAACTGTGTACTTGCATGCTCACTATTTGAACTCAAAAAGTGATAAAACCTCACTGTTGTGTTCACAGCTGCCCCCAAGTGGCCAAAAGTGTCAGTCAGTGCAAACAAACATGCGCTGAGAGTTTACAGGGATCTTTCTACTTCTGTTCTGATTATTTGCACAGCCAAAGGACAAGCTGTGGGGCCAAACCTGGAACTTCTCTTTGTGTTTCTTAAGTAGGATCTCAGGGTTTCTCTAGAGTGCTGCATTGTTACAAAGTCTGTTTTTGTTCTGCCAGCCATTAGTTATAGTTTTTGCTGTGTGTGTTAATTTACAAATCATCTGGTTTTGCCATTCTTTGAGACTTTTAGTGGTTCAACCTTTTTCTTGTGTCCCTTCTTTCATGTCCTCTTTGGTCTGCCTCCCTCTCTGTCTGCCCTGCAGTTTTGTTTATGAGACGGAGCACTTCAACGGGGTGGCCGAGTTGCTGGAGATCCTGGGGAGGTATGTGGGGGCCTCTGAGCCTCAGACACACATTTACATTCTGCTCTGTTATTGCTGATGCTTTTAGCCTGAGTGACTGTGACCTGAGGGCAACAGCACAACTTAAACTCAACTATCTTACTGTGGTTTTGTAGATGTAACAATGAGGATTTTTTAGATTTTTAATTCAATCAGGAGTTAGTTGTTTTTTTTTTTTTAGTATTATTTTAGGATTACTTTTTGGGCATTTTTCGCTTTTATTGGACAGTGCAGCAGTGAAGATTAGACAGGAAAGAGGGGCAAGAGAGTGGGGGAAGTCACGCAGCAATGGGCCGTGGGTCAGACTTGAATCTGGGATGCTGCATTTCAGCCATGTGGCATATGGTCGCCTGCTCAACCAGTGAGCTAAACTGGCACCCCAGGAGTCTCCCCCCCAAAGACCCAAGGAGGCTAAAGACTAGACAGAACTAAAAAGCTGAGTGATTAGGCTCCATAAAAACCGGATTTCGACAGAGTAGAGATGTGAGGTCTAGGAGCACAGTTTGACTTGGAGATAAGAAATAAATTAATCCTCCTTTCAGCTTAACAGTCTTTTTAAGCCATAAAAAAAGACAGAAAGTGCATCAACTTTGTGATGAGAGTTGCTTCATGTCAGACACAGCAAAGAGCCTTTTTCTCCAATACTGTATTTGTTAATAAAAATATTTTTAATATGATGAAACTTTCTTAAAGCTGCTTCTGTGCAGTGGAATATACAGTGTTTCGCACTTCACTTAGGGCCATGTATATTAACGGACACCCCAAGTATATTTGACTGCCCACTTCGGCATTTTTCTAAGCATTTTTTTTAAAGTCTGTCTTTACAACTCCCAATTTTTCTCTTATTTCGAAAGTTCAGACACTAGCCCCACCTCTTTCCATCTTATATTTTCCCTATCGACCGGCTTGCTGTCGAGTTTGCTTGTTGTGGCAGTTTTCCATAAAATTCAGCTGCTTCTTCAGAGAGGATATCATCCTGTGGTCAGACTGATTGCACGACAGCTAGTGACAGCAATTTGGAGGACTGCTGTGAGCTGGAGGGCCACTCTAACTAGAAACTGCTGCAGGTGGAGAACTGGTTCATGTGACCCTTTGCCAAGGTCATCGGGGCTGCATAACAGAACAAGGACTCCAGGACTGCATTCACCACCTGCAGTCCAAGACAGTGGGCTTGGCCTTCGTCTTGCAGGATGAGAGACTGACTCAAGACACAGCCAACTATATTGTTATTTATTTGCCACAGAGTACTTGTTAATGGAATCTTTACAGATAACCTTTTAAATAGTATTATTTAATCACTCAATTAGGAATGCATGCATGTGCCTTCTATTGCATGTGCACACGTGCCACAAACGGAATCTAAACCTGTGGGAAACACTGATATATGATGTAAAGTTATCCAGACACAGATTTACATGATCTCTTACATGGTAAGGGTTCCACAGTGCAACCTGTGACAGGAGCTGGGAGCCTCTGGTCTACAGATAAGTACCATAAAACCAGAGAATGAGTAAGTGCAGTCAGATTGTACACCCTGTACAATCTGACTGTTTTGTTGCTGATTGTCAAAGCTTAAACTGAATGTCAGGGAGGGCCTGGGCCAACGTGACAAACCAACCAGCCAGAGGTAAAAGTAAAACAAACTCCAGAATAAACACTCCAACTATGGAAAAGAGACAGACTTCTCTGTGCAGAGCGTGCTGGAGCAGAGTTGAGGGTAGAGGTTCAGAGGCGCAGCAATCACAAATAAATACATTCAATAATGTCTCTGACATTTACCTGGCAGCAGCTTACAGCATAGACACAGAGCATTTATTTGTGACTAAAATAAACTTGAATCTGGTAAACCACAATGTAAACAAACCCAGCAAGTGCACGGTTGTCGTTATCATTTTGTGAGGATCATCATGTCTGTTTCCTTTGCTCGGGTCATGTCTTCTCCAGGCTGCATGGTCTGTGTAAACAGTCTTTTTGTCTGCAGCTCATTGATCTTCCACTTGCTTTCATAGGGTCACAATGGAGCTCTTTTATGTGTTCCTGTTTAATTTATGTTCACATTTTCTCTTTCTCTCTTCCAGTATAATCAATGGTTTCGCTCTGCCGCTGAAAGCGGAGCATAAACAGTTTCTGGTCAAAGTGTTGATCCCCCTCCACACTGTCAGGAGTCTGTCCCTCTTCCACGCACAGGTAATGATTGTATGTATATAAAGTAACTTTGGGTAAAAATCAGCGTTGATATCTGACACCTGTAAATGTCACAAACTTTAGATCCAGTGGTAGCTCACCAGTAATCACTAACAGAACTTGGAAACTCAAAAAGGGCATTGTTAGCTTCTTAAAGGAGTGCTTTTGTGCTGTTGCTTGACATCCTTGTGTGTAACAGTGTGTGTTTTAGAAGGTAAATCTGGATTTATTTGCTGTATGTAAGACACTTGCTGCATGGCTCCTTAAAAATCGAATTATACTGTGTAATAAAGTGAATTAAAGAATCTAAATGTATAATAATATTATAGTGGATAGCACTTGTCAAAATCAAGAGAAACAAAGTGCTTTCATTTTAAAGCATTTTTAGTTCTGCTTTTGTATATCTGAGCTGTTGTTGTAAGCCTTGCTAAAGGGTTGATGTGAAATGACATTATCTGTCTCTTCTTGCAGTTGGCGTATTGCATTGTACAGTTCCTAGAGAAAGACCCAACATTAACAGAACCAGTGAGTATCACTACACTCCTCCTTATATCGCTCTAAATCCTTATAGGACTGCTGTGTATATGTGTTTTCCAGCTTTGAGGAACTGTTTTCATCAGCAGATCAGTGGCTCCCATGACGGCTGGCAGATGATTCAGAAAAACTTATTAAATGGATGCTGAGTTAATCTTTAGTGGTCAAATAACAGGGACTTTATGCAAACATCCCTTATTACTGTATGAATGTCTTATTACAGTGTCTGTATTACTGCATTTTTATCACTTTCACACACCAGCTTCATTGCTGAGCTGTGTGGAGCTTTTTAAATAGAGGAGATTTTAAAATAATTACATAGAATTAGATTCAGAAGTTAAAACCAGAGCCCAACCAATATAGGATTTTCAAGACCAATACCAATACTGATATTTGGTGATTTAAAAATCCGATATATCGGCCAATTATTTTCTTTCTTTGATCCATGAAACATGAACAGATTTCCTTAACATTTGCTGTGTGTAGTTATTTATGAGTCCTTACTAAGATAATATGACAATGCGGTTTAACAATAACCTTGTTTTATTGTTACAAGTCATGGATTACTCGTTTATGCTCTCCTCCACCATGCTCGGATCAGCTGGTTGTTGCATTTGTGGCTTTCCAAACAGGTGTTGCCAACTGGGAAGCTGCAGAGCGCCCTCTGCTGGACAAAATATGCAACATCAACAGTTATAACCTGATTGAAGGGCGTTTCTTTCACAATCTCTTTACTTTTAAAATTTTCATACATTGGCCGTTATAAATGCTGATATTTCACCAAATAGCTAATATTTGTCTATTTATTTATTTATTTATTTATTTAGGACCCAAATACCTGCATTAAATCAAAAACAAGAGTCAATATTATGAACTCTGGCATCTTCTTCCTCTTCTTCCTCAGGTCATCAGAGGCTTACTGAAGTTCTGGCCAAAAACCTGCAGTCAAAAAGAGGTAAGGCTTGTTGTTTCATACTGCATGAATTGTGTCTGTGTATGGTTAAACACTGTCTTTGTGTGTTAACATTCTCCCTCTTGTGCGGCACTGCAGGTGATGTTTCTAGGGGAGCTGGAGGAGATTCTGGACGTCATTGAACCCACACAGTTCGTCAAGATCCAGGAGCCGCTCTTTAAACAGATCTCCAGATGTGTCTCCAGCCCACATTTCCAGGTCAGTGACAACCCATTTCTTGTTTCCTGACAGCATCGATATTTCCTGCTGAGCGGAGTTTGGATTGGGGGGGGGGGCACTTGTGCTTTTTAAAAACGTATTGGATATTTAGCTTTAACGAGTGAGTGTTTTTGTATTCTGATGAAATGAAGACGTGGCTCAGTTAGTGTGTGTGACCGTCTTGACCCAGGTTGCAGAGCGAGCTCTGTACTACTGGAACAACGAGTACATCATGAGTCTGATCGAGGAGAACTCCAGCGTCATCCTGCCCATCATGTTTGCCAGCCTCTACAGGATCTCCAAAGAGCACTGGAACCCGTGAGTGGCATGAGTTCTGTGTTAATAGATGGGGCTTAATGTTTTCAGTTAATACAGATATTCACTGGGAAATATCCCATTTTTTTCTCAGACTAACTTTAGAGCACAACAAGAACTTTCTACAGCATGGGAAGAAAAGTTCATAGTGAAAATCTTCTCTGAAAGTCATCTCTGAATGAAGAGCATTTATGAATAGATTTGCTCTGGTTTTAATCTCAAGAGCTGAGTGGAGTCACACATTTAATATGGATATTCAGAGAAGTTTATATTCCAGTGCTGATGGGACCAGCGTGTTCCTGCTTTTAAGAATAAATCCCTGGCAGGTGTGGAATGTTTGGGAAAAAAAATCTATGAACGAGCTTGATTTTCATCTCAAATTGATGAAAATATTTGTTGGTTTGCAAGTCAGTTGGGGAATATCAACAATATCACTGGATGTCTTAATAATTTATGCAGAAATGAAGGCTGTAGGCTCTGTGTCTCGTACTACAAAAGTTTGCAGAAGCTCAGTTGTGAACTGTGATCTGTCTCCGTGCTCCCTCCTGTCAGGGCGATCGTGGCGCTGGTGTACAACGTACTGAAGGCCTTCATGGAGATGAACAGTACCTTATTTGATGAACTCACAGCCACGTACAAGTCGGACCGCCAGCGGTAAGAAGCTGTTTTCGTGAATGATGTGATAGTTTGTGATGGTGTGCAGGGAGCCACTTAACACATTACTGGAACACATACACACACAGACACACACAATGTGCTACTATCATCACTATAAATATCAGGATCAATATATATAGACTCCCGTTTATATTGCCTGATTAAAAATAACATTTATATAGATTTTAGACCTGCAAGTAATACTTATTTTCAATATTGATTAATCTGAGCATTATAAGAAAAAAAAAGCATATGATTTGCCAGACAGCTAAGTCTTATCGTCCATGTTGTTTTTGTGTTGCAGTGAGAAGAAGAAGGAGAAAGAGCGGGAGGAGCTGTGGAAGAAGCTGGAGGACCTGGAGCTGAAGCGGGGCCTTAGGAGCGATGGAATCATCCCAACTTAACAAAGACAGCGCCGCGCTCCCCTATGTCCCCTCCCCCTTCCACCACCTCCTCCTCTTCTCCTCATCCGAGTCCCCTCCCCCCCTCTTCCTCCTCCTCTGTCCTGGTCCCGACTCTCCAGCCCTCGACATCAGCCATGTCTGCCCAGAGCTCCTGATACAGGCCATCGTCTCTGGATCGACACGGAGCGCTCGCTGGTTTCTTAATTGTTTTCTTTTATTTTCTTATGTTTTTTATTTTTGTTTTGTTTTTTTTTTTTTTTTTTTTTTTTTTTTTTTTTTTTTTTTTTTTTTTTTTTTTTTACCATTTTAAAACTCTAGTTTTTGGCAGCAGCAGCAGTTCTAACACATTGTAAAACCTTTACTGGGCTCTATAAAAAGAACACGAGACTGAGTATGCAAGTCCCTGTTAATATTTTTTGTTTGGAATTTGATATATGAGGCTATATATATGATACAAAAAAAGGACTCATATCACATGTCAGGTAAGACAAGATGAACCATATTGAACGTTTGTTGTACCCAAAATAGTACTTATTATTACGAGCCTATCATCATGCCTACTCCCAGGTAAGTAATCAAATACATGCAGAGTTCACAATACCAATTATGTTGATTGTATGCTCTGAGACGATCAACACCCTCACTTTTTACCAGCCAGACTGTTTACCATCTCAAAGTAAACCGGGTGCAAGTACCATTTAGCCAAATTACACAGCAACGCTCTGTAAAAACAATCAGCAGCCCCACACTCCCAGACAGATATTGATTTATGGAAAAGACAAAAGTGGAATGGAAGATGGGTGGAGGATGGGGAGTTTTCAAAAGCCACAGAAGTTCTGTTTATAGAAAGCAGGCAAAAGTCGCACAACATGTCCTTTATGAGCTATTTTGGAGTCATCTGAATGATCCTTTAGTGTGTTTAAACCTGTACTTTGTCATTCGAAGTGCAGACAGAAGACTGGTAGTGTATGGTATTCTGGTGTCAGGGTGTGTGTGCCCAAGTCTCCTTGGTGACTACGTGTCTTAGGTCAATGTGGGTGCATAAAAGGAGCAACAAGAGCCTGGGGTTTAGAGCCCCCCTGTGGGTACAGACTGTTTGTGCCACTTCTAAAGTGGATGTCAGACATCTTCCATTGTAAAAGGAGGAGGTATAACAGGACAAAGAAGATTAAAAACAAGTTCTTCTTAGATATAAGACAAGCGCAAGTCTTGATGTAAATGCAAATCCACAGCAATCAATCTCTCTAGTCAACAAGATATTCTGACTACTATTTGATAGGCTGTTGTGCTAAATTAAATATATTTTGTGATGATTCTGGATGGTATGAAGCAGTTAAATTGTTTACTTTTTCTTAGTCGTTTAAATGCAAATAACCTAATTCTCCAGGTGAGAAATGGTTTATGAAAAAGTGACAGTTTTATATTGTCTGCTCACAGTAAGCAAACTGTAAATGTAAGCACATTCAAAATATCATCTGGGTCAATGTTCACACATTATAAATGAAATATAATCTACTTTTTTTTTCATGCTGACAAGAGAAGGGAAGCAATCAAATACTGCAATGTTTGCTTTTAGACAGGCAGTGAAATTGCCTAAATACCAGATGACACTACTTGCTGCCGTGTTTGTTGATGACTGTCGACAAACGTCAGACAGTCAATTTCCTTGCTACTTTCATCAGTTAGTTTGTGATTCTTGGCACAGTACTGGAGATGACCACCCACACTCAGCATGTCCATAATGATTCACGAGATAGGGACTGGGGAGAGTGGGCTGTAATGAAACTAAGGCCTGAATATATCAATCTTTGATAGTTCTAATTTCGTTTCTGTGATGGTAGGAAGCATCTGAGGTAGGTTATGAATCATAAATGTAAATCTACCAAAGGTTTTAGCATAAAGCAAAGCACCACTAATAAATTCATTGCCTCAAAATGTAATAATAATTAAGTTTATTGTGTGTAAATCTAGATTATATTGGACTTCAGCATCTCAGAGACTTTATTAACCTGAATCAAGCTTTGTAGGCAAATCTTTTTCTCAGGCTGTGTATGATTTGTAACTTCTTTACTACAGTCAGATAGAAAAAAAAACCAACTAAAAAGCTTATAACTGAAGGAGTGATACAGCCTGTGTGTGGTTCGTGCTAGTAGTGTAGCAGGAATATGGAAGATCATTATTATACCTTACTGATGGACACATGGGACCCTCTAAACTAAGAGGACTTGAGACACAAGAAAATAAGACCAAAACTGGAACCAAGTTCGGAATACAACAATAGACCTTAGACTTTCATGATGACATTTCTTAAAAGTTTCTGAAATGACCAGTTAACTACCTCAAATCGATAACCATCAGTACAGTTCACCAATTGTGTCATATCAGTTATAACAGTGAGAAAAATTCAAGAAAACATCACGATTCTTCCTTAAAAACATCAAAGATACCCAGAGAATTACAGGGGATTTCAGCAACACGCTGACATGGCAACAATCTATCCAAATCTGCGATGAAAGGCTTTGAGTCAAGTTTCTCACTCATGCAAATGTGTCGCATGGTATAAAGTATGTTATCATTCAAAAATACATGATCCATGGTACAACACTTGATTATATCTAATGAATCGTAGGCTATGACCAAGTGGCTACCTCCAGAGCTTAAAAATGACAATGCCAAGTACTTAAAACTGCAGTTCCTCGAGTGGCTAGCTCAAGTGAGCAATCCACATAAACTCCCATGTATAAATTCCCAACTTTACCTCAGAAAAAAATGTTTACAGCCTTTTACAAAAAATGGTTTACAATATATAATGCTAATATATCCCTTCATAGCATATGTCATAAATATGTTTTTTTTTTTATATTAGTTTAAAAACAATAAAATAAAATAAAATAAAAATGCCCTATGACCTCCTGCCGTATAGCAAGAAGCTTCCTGGTTCTAGTGTGTGTTCTCTCTGGGTACTCCAGCTTCCTCCCACAGTCCAAAAACATGGATGTTAGGTTAACTGGTGATTCTAAATTGCCCGTAGGTGTGAAGGTGAGCTTGAGTCATCGTCTGTCTCTCTGCATTTATCCTGTGATAGACTGGTGACCTGTCCAGGGTATAGCACAAGCTATGACAACTGGAATAGGCTTCAGCTGCAGGCAACCCTGAATTGGATAAGCAGTTAAGAATGGGTGGATGGATAAGTACCTCACTAGTTTAAACTTTATTAAGGATTAAAGCTAAGTTACTTCTGTCTCCAAAAAAACCCAACATTTTAGCAGCCAAAATGCTGACACTGAGGCATGGAATATTGTCATTTACAAATCCTATCCCTCCTTTGGTGCAGTCATGACAACAACTGGAGGACACATCATACAAATGTTGCCTGTACTGCCAAAACTCATCTTTTTCTTAAATTTCTCAGAATCCCAATCATTTCACTTTGGATGTTTTGCCTCTATCTGTTTAATTTTACCCCCCCCCTTCATGGCACCACTATCACACTCCTATTGGCTGCTTGGTAGATATTTTCTTCATAAGGGAGCATTCCCATAGTTTCTCTTGACTTCTTTCCAGATAGAAAGCTTTCTCCCAGTAGCTGTCTGTCCATTGGTATGATATAATTGTATGGTCCCACTTGTGTGGCTCTTGTTAGCTTTGTAGTTAGCACTTCTTCAAATCCTACCAGATACTAAAGACGAAGAATCCCTCAGTACGGGTGTGTTTGTTTTGAGCCATCCATATGAACCTAATGCCCTCTGCGGAGCCAGAAGAAGCAGCAGCAGGCTGGCAATCTGGTGACCACAGCACATCAAGACAAAACTAGTGGTGATCCACCCTGATCTTTCTAATTGGCTCTTTGGCTCCCACTTAAAAGACCAACCACAAGCAAGGGATTGTTTTTTTTCCCCTTGGATACCTCTGTTGTATGTACAAAGGAAATCTTCCACACTGGACATTGTGGTCTGTAGCTCTGTGCTGTGGCATTCTGCCTTCATCTGGGCATCATGCCCTAAGCCATCTTTTTGTACTGACTTTCACAAGTTTACGTGGAGGGATAATTTATTATCTGGGGTAAATCTAACTAACCATGCAACACTTTAATATTTAATGAGGTAGATTTGCTTAAAAATGCATACACCGTGCATTTAACTACTGTATATGAGCAGGAGAGATTCCTCAACAATCGAATATACCACTTCAAAATATAGAAAAGGTTACATAAAGATAAATGTTTTCTCCATACACTGAACTGGAAAGCCAAAAGTATGGTTTCAGGTCTTTAATACCAAAAACACAGTCATTGTTGTTGTTAATAAACAACAGCAATAGTAGACAACTACAAATAGTTGTTGAAATATTTCAGTCATCCGTTTAACCAACCAAACTTGCAAGGAGCTCTCTAATGATGTCATGATATATTGCGCATTATTGTATTGGTAGCACCTCAATAAAATATTACTTGATAACAAATTAAATGAAACCTTTTGTTAAGGGTGAATGAAACTGACATGCTACTTGAAGCCCAGTGGTAGGTACTTTTTGTGGTGGTAAAAAATAAAAAGCATTGCTGCTGTATCTGTCAGGTGCTGCTCTGTATAATATTAGGGTTGGCTTAATAAAATTACAGACTAAACCTGAGCTTAGCTGTGGGTCCTCTGTGTGAGATGGCAGAGTAAATTTAGCCTCTGGAGGTAAGGGTTTGATTGAGAAGGAAGTGCAAAGCACAATGCACAAAGTCAAGTGGTGGTCATGAAGAGCACCCTTGGGAGCCCCATCCCCCCACCCTTACCCTCCCTCGCTCCCTTGTTTCTCCGACACACGTAAACACTGAGGTTAGAAACCACAGGGAGTTGTGAAAGCTTGAAATCACTCAGCTCTCTCAGGCAATACAGCCTCCCAGGAATGCAAAGCTTAAGACTGGCTCACAAGGTCAAAAGTTCTCATTCTCTCTCTCTTTCTCTATTCTCTATTTGTATATTGCCTGGTACCCATCTCACAGGGGAACCTTTTACAACAAGTAAAACCACTGCTTAAAAAAGTTTAAAATAGCATGTCTGATTATTTTCTGCCATGCAGCTTGGGAATAGCTAGAGAGCTTATTTATGTGGAAATTGTCTCAAAAAATCTGTGTGAAGGAAACATGCGCACTTAAATGCTTGCATATATTGTAGCTCTCCAAAATTTTCTGTTACCAAGGCTTTGTCCCTGGAACTTGGCAGCGCTTGTTTATACCTTCTCGCTCTGAGCCTCTTACAGACTGCAAACATGCACAAGGTCTATGATGCATAAAAAATGAGTCCTTAGCTGCAGGCAAATCACCTTGCTCATGTAATATCCGTTATAAGAAAACAGTCACTTAACAATCAAGTATAGGTAGCACTGATAACAGCAACAGTGTCCACAAATGCCAGCAAAAAGTAGTGTCATAAACTGACAAAAATGATGAAATTGTATGTATTTTTATGCCTACTACCTGTATTTTCCCACTGCTTCCCCAGAGCCTCTTGAGATAGCCTAATAATTCACTACTTGACTTTATGCTGGTATGCTTAAAATACACATAAAACACCTTGAGTAGTTTAAGTTGTTGATGGGGAAACTGTTCTTTTAGGCCAGAGGTGATCTGGAACATCCATCATCTAAAAACGAACCACAACTCTTCTTCTTTGACATGAATTTATTCACAGGCCACATCATATTGAACTACTGGAAGTTTTCTTTGTTTGTTTGTTTGTTTGTTTGTTTTGTGTGTGCACGTCAAATCACCTGAGAGTGTGTACTGTACTGAAGATTAATGTTTGTGTATAAAGAACAAGAAAGACTGCCTAGTTGAGTTGATAAAACCCAAAACAAATTAAAACTATATAAAAAATAACTTGGTGCAATAGTGGTAATTTCACTTTGATTTGGGCTAAATCCTTGTTGGCAGGCCCCCAAAAAAACCCTTTGTGTGAGCAAAACTTTATTGTATCAATATGAAGGCATTTGTTTGAATTTGAAGAGATTCACTGTTTAGGTATCACAATGGATTACATGGACTTCCCATGGCAAAGTAAAAAAAAATAGTCAGTGTAGCTGAACTAATCATAAGCTCACATATACAGGTAGAAGCACAGAGGCATGATAATTTCCAGACTATGCTGCACACAAGGAATGATACACTACAGCTACTCATATACACAGATACTAAGACTCTGTCAAGGCACTCATTTGATTTAGTCAGTAGGCCGAAATAACTGGGGCCAATCAGTGGTTGGCGTATGTTTGCCTACGTGCACATTCACACACAATTTCCTATAATTTTCACTTGCTCAGGAAGCTGTATAAATGCACACATATGGCCACCCAACTATGTATAGCTGTGTGCTCAGTGTTGGGTGTGTTGATTGCCTTGGGTCCAAGCCACAGTTTACTGATGCATGCTGTTAAATCTCACAGTCTACCTCCACACATTAAAGGATTTCCTTTTAACGTTACATAGGTTTAGCGTTTTGCTCATTTGCACTCTCATTATCCGTGGTAGAGAATAAAAATGGAAAAAAGCTGATAAAAAAAAGTCAAATGTTAATTAAATTGTGTTGTTTTTATAACTGGCTACATATTCCTTGCTACTTTTCAATATTCATTCTCTCTAACTGCAGAACTCACAACATGTACATTAGCAATAATGATTTGACTCCCAAGTGAGCAATGAGAGAATGAAAAACATTTAGCTCGCAGGACTGCTTCCTGTGTCAAACCCCAAATCCCTCCTGCATAATGTCAAAAATGTGTGCCACACTCCACTGTTGCAGAGGGGAATGTATCACCACAAGTAAGAAATTTCAGAGCTGAGAATAAGAATGTAGTGTTTAGTCTAACAGGCATCAAAAGCCTGTTTTTGAACGCAGGGAACAAACACGGAAATATGTGTTGAGAGAGAAATGTAATGGCCCAGGTGTTCTTCCTCTTAGAGTGTCCATGGCACTGCCAAGACAGTGAAGGCTGCCGGGGTTCCAAATGTAGGGCAACATTAAACCTCAGCTTTAAACTAATGAATCATGGTAGTCTGGGCAAAGGTGACATCATTTCCTTTTAGTCCCACTGGGTCTGGAATGTGAAACCCCTCCTCGCCCACCCTCAAGCCTTTATTGGGCAAAGCTGTGAAACTCATCTACAGTGGAGACAGTCATGATTAACTGACCAAAACCTCTGAGTCGAAGTCAAATCTGATACAAGCAGCAAGCCTGCTAGAATCAGAGGGGTCTGCAGAGAAGCAGGCACTATGATAATATAATTTCACTTGAGGAACTTAAAGCAGCACAAAGTAAATAATAGATGCCCTAAAATGACAGCATCATTTGGGTATTTTCCTGAATGCTATTTACAGAGATGCACTGTAATCCAGGCCTCAAATTGCAGGGTTGTGCCACAGAAAGTAAGCATTAAGTGAGTTCTTCTACCATTGTGTCCCAGTCATGGATAGAACATTAAACTAAATGCCAAACTAAACAGTGTTATTATTGTTTTCTGATGAAATACTGTGGAATTTATGAATAGAAAAAGAGTTCAATATGGTGAGAGTACTGTGGAGAACATACAGTATTTCCAGAGAGACCAAAAAAATTCCTGAGAATTCTGATGTCTTTTCCTCAGAATTACATCCCCTGCACTGATACTGTGACTCACTGCTGATAAAGACGGATAATTCTATTCTGGCTTGAAATGATGTGTGAGGCAGAGCTCTGTGAACAGTCATGAATTATTGCTGAAACACTCTATAGCTTCTCAGCTGCGTGGGACAGACATTTGGTCAGTGAAGTATGGGAGTGGATGTTGCCAGTCAGACCACACTGTAAGACTAAACCTTCATGTCTAGGAGGTTTCAGAAATCTAGTACTGTGCAAAAGTCTTGCACCAACCCTCATTTCTTTTATATTTTGCTGCAGCTATTTCCCATTTTGCTGCAGCTATTTCCCAAAATGGAAAATGGTCCCCAGTACTCTCAGCATATTGAACTCTTTTTCTATTCTAACAAGCTTGAAAGTTAATATTTGGTATGACCACTTTTATTCTTCAACACAGCCTGAACTCTCTTAGAAAAGCTTTCTTGTAATTTCTTTAAGTAGTCTTCAGGAATAGTTCTCCAGGCTTGTGTGTTTTCCTGTCCAGGTATGCTTTTACTGCATTGACAGTGTGTTTAGGATCACTGTCATGGTGAAAAATGAAGCCGTTGCCAATCAGTCATTTTCCAGATGGTATTGCATGGTGGATCAAAATCTGACGGGAATTTTCTGCATTCATTATTCCATCAGTTTTGACAAGATCCCCAACACCACTGGCTGAAATGCAGCCCGAAACTGTTATGTTTTAACACAAAGACAGATGGACCCAAAATGCAGACGGAGCCAACTGGAGCAGTTCAGCAGATTTATTTACAAAGAGAATGATATCAGCAGAGTCTGAGAAAAGTGCAAACATAGTCCTGAGGTTAGCTGATGGAAGATTGGGGCATTACATTTAGCCCTGTCCTTCAGCAGACTGATTTCCTGAAGAGTGGGCAGGCACATTATAATGTTCTGGAAGTCAGTTCGGGAAATTTATAAACTTCCAGAACTGGAAGTTTATAAATTTCCAGAACTGAGTCTATTCGTTCTTAGAAGGGGGGCACCAACAGGCAAGAATCCAAGACTGAGTCCAGCTTTCATAAGAGAAGAGGGAGTAATGATCCAAGAAGCTGGTGGTGACACACACACACACACACACACACACACACACTGGGAGGTTTCCTGGAAGAGGAGACAAGATGAGGGGTAAGTAAACTAGTACAGATTACAGCAAAGAACGTTTCGTAAGAGCCTGACGTTACTACTTAAACAGCTGAAACAATCTGGCAAGAGCAGAGAAGAAGAAGTGCCGGTCTTTATATACTGAAGGAGAGATGGAATGATGAGAGACAGGTGTGTAATGAGGTCACAGTTCCAGCTGGTGACCACACCTTCAGTCTTCAGCCCACATAGATGCATAGTAGAGAGAGAGGAACAAAATCACCCAGGAGGCATGGGAACACACAGACCATGACAGAGCCTCCACTGTGTTTTACAGATGGCTGCAGACACTCACTGTTGTACCTCTCTCCTGAAATATTGATGACGATTTGAACCAAAAATTTCAAATTTTGATTCATCACTCCATAAGACCTGTTGCCACTGATTTTCAGTCCTGCCTTTGTGTAATCTGGCATACCTCAGCCTTTTCTCCTTGTATCCCTTCCTTAAGAAGGGCTTCATGACAGCCACCCTTCCACTGAGACCATTTCTGATGAGGCTTCGGCCTTTGCTGGATTCTTTTCCTATTTCTTATGGACATGACTTTCAAATACTGTTCATTTGCTCTATATAGTTTTTTTTTAGGCCTGACACTTCTTCTTTTGTCGTCCACTTGTCCAGTTTCCTCAAATTTTTCAAGGACACACTGTACACCATGCCAAGACATGCCAAGTTTTTGGCTAATGGCATTTGGGAATCCCCTTGCTGGTGCATTTTATGTCTTTCAAATTGTGTTATCTTTGGCATTTTTCATAGATTATGTATTTTTGTGACAGACTGCTAATAACAATTTAAAATTAGTTCTTTGCTAAATTGCTAAGGAACAAAAAACAAAACAAAACAAAAAAACAAAACAAAAAAAACAAACCCATCCCTCTGCAAATGGTCAGGTACAAGGACTGGACTGAAAACAAATGAAAAAGCATGCTCCTGCAGCTCGGTTTCCTCCTTTGAAATGTACTTTAAAACCAGATCAATCCAGATTGATTTAGACTGCCTTCAAACTTTATTAGAAAGTGTTCCAATGCATCCCATGTGACCACCTTCATCATATTTTATTTTACCACCAGTTTGACTGAATATGTAAACAAAATGAAACCACTGCTAAACATGCAGCTAAAAAATCATTTAGTGTGCCAGTATGCTAGGGTTTGGCAGCTGCTGGTTGTGAACCTATTGTGTTCTTTGTGTTCATTTAGAGGTTGCAAGGAGTCTTTCACCATTTAGGTCTGTCAGTTTGATGGTTGTGTCCACCGTAAAAAAACAAAACAACAACAACAACAACAACAACAAAAAAACAAACCCTAATCTGAAAGAGATGATTTTGACTTTGTAAGTGCTTGCAAGCATATGACAGGTTGTTTAAATGGTGGCCAGTTAGAAAATCCTAACATATTGCCCAGCCCCTATAGTGTGGCAGCTAATTTGTATCTTGCAGATTACAAGTGTTGTAAGTGGTCTATCCACACAGTCAGAGGGAGATTTCCATATCTTTGCATCTCTGTTTAATTCTGAAGGAACAAACAGATGACAAAATGCCCTCAGTTTGTTTTAGGTCCCTTCACCTCAGATGAACCCTACACTTATTTTACTGTTGAGTGTCAACACAGCTGTTCAAGCTAAGGCAAAGAAAGTGTGGAGAGAACTATGGTAGCAAGTTCCCTTTAAACATTATAAAACTGCACATCTGGAGCTGGTACTGTTTGCATGTAGATGTTGTTTGGTGTCAATTAGACTCTAAATGTTGGTTTGCAAAGCAAGAAACGTGTTTACTATGAAACTGTATCATCACGAAACTATCAGCCTCTCTAAAGTAAAATATATTTCATTATAGTTTAAATAATTTGACATACCTGAAACCCAATAAATGGTCAGAGACACTGAATGTGCAAATGGCCTCCACAAGGTGTCACTGTGAGAATGACCCCGCTCCAAGTAAGAAAAACCACAATTCTTATGCAAGATAAACACATTATAGGAAGAAATGTTAAAAACATGTGCCTGCAATCCATTTGGATAAGAAAGAAAGAAAAAAAGAAACTAATTAAAATTTTCTAATTTGCATTTATCAAACACTCATCCATCAGAAATATCAAAAGCCGACTGAAGTTGTTGTCAACATCATTAACAACAAAGCAGAATTTCAAATGAAAAAGAAATATTTGATGACTGAGATGAGAAGCTCTGCATCACCCGCCTGCATCTGCTCCACTCTTCTTCCCCCTTGTGGCTAATGGAGTCACTATAAGATCTGTAAGCACGTTTTTAAGATGTCTTAATCCTTACCTTTAGATTCTTTTGCTAAAAGAAAACAAGCAAATAAACAAACAAACAAACAAACAAAAAAAAAACAAACAAAAAAACTTTTGAAATAAAACCGGATTTTTATTAGTAAAACAAGCATAAATTATTTTCATATATACCCTGGTATTTTATTAATAATTCAACTCAAATATCAATAGAAATTTCGAACAACAATAATACAAGTTAATGTATTTCTTTTAAGAGAGCAGGAGATTTGTCTTCACACCACAAGGTAGCGCCAGTGAGCTGCAATTAGAATTTTCTGAACTCCAAGCTGCATCCAAAAAACAGTTGAACTATGTGAGCAGACTGACTGTGAGCTTCTAATTGATGGTGTAGGTTTTGGGTTTCTGCGCCATTCATAGGGAGCAAACTGGGTCATAATTTACAAACATCATTTAATAATAATGCTAATTCATTAGCGCAAGACCCAAGCAATCTCTTTCATCAGTTGAATAGAAGAATGCCACTGGGGCTTGAAAGCAGGTCGGCGTGCGGGGGGGGCAGGGAGCGAGGGTAAACAGCAGTGCACATTCTCCAGCTTAATGTGACTGCCTGGCGGATTTCTGTGCCTTCAGTGAATTTGTGATCACAAATGAGCTTCATCTGCAAAGCATAAGTAAATGTTTTTTTATGAGGCGTTGCAGAAATTTGAGAATCAGTGATGTCTCTGACAAAAACTCTTCACATAAAGAAATGCAGTGGCCCATATGTTTTGTAATAAGTGTAAATGCGAGGCATATTTCCCCTTGAAGATGCAAACACACTGGTGCCGGTATTTTTACAAGCGGAGAGAGGGACTAAGTTTGAAAGTGTTGTCAACAAGAATTGTTATTCAGTCCGCTCTTCTTTACACACGATCAGAGGAGACTACAAAACTAGGAGAGATGAATGGTGATAAGAAGCTCGGTCTCTCTACTTTGCGTCTGTGTCCAGGGAGATATGATGTATGTCTGTAGTAACTGTGACACTCGGTGTTCTCAGGATGGCAAACGCATAATAGAATTGGAGAGATTTTTCTCAATGTGGGTCCCGTATCACCCGAGGATAAGGACACTTATCTGCCAAAATTGCAGTCCTGAGAGACAACATCAGGTGTCAAAGGAACGGAATTGGCTCTCATCCTGCTCTTTGTGTCTGAAGAATGACGGCAACATAAGCACTTTGCTCGCACATTATTGAACCAGCTTGCAAATCTCAGGGACTGACTCACAGGCACGATGAATGTTAAAAGAGAACATGAGCTGCAGTCAGTAAACAAAAATAAAATTATTGCCAGGGCTTAAATGATCTATTCAATGATTTCATTTAGTTGCACCCCAGAATTCTGATAATTAATTGTTCAAGCAAATATAGCAAACTTTTTCAGTTTTTTCACCCCTCAGATGTCACTATTTGCTGATTAATCTTAATCGTCCATCCATCCATCCATCCATCCGTCCAATTCAGGGTCACAGGGGGGGCTGGAGCCCAACTCGGCTCTCATTGGGCGAGAGACTAGACACTAGACAAATTACCAGTCTATTGCAGGGCTAGGCCTTCCCACCCTGAATACCCCTGATCCCAATTGTGAAACTAAGAAGTTTTACCTTCACCAAGGAGGCTACATTTATGTATCTGTTTGTCTGTTAGCCATATTACATAAAAAAAAAAAAAAATACCAGGAAGATTTCCATGAAAGCTGGTGGAGAGGTGGAGCGTGGGCAAAGCAAGAACCCATTAAGTTTTGATGTCTACACCCAGAAAACGGTTCCGTCACCAATCCGTGAAAGTTGGAGGTGCATGTAATCTTTGAACCATGTGCTCAGTTTTCACAAATGGCCATTGGGTGCCCTGGAACAAGCCTATGATGTAAATTGGATATTGGATATTTTCTCAATTTAATCTTCACCAAAACTGGTACAGATAGTCTTCACACCAAGCCTTGCAAAAGTTATCATATGGAGTTCAGTTTTTCCAAAGCAATTGTGTGGCACAGGCAATCCAAATCGGGTCGATCTATAAAAAACAAATTTAGCACTCAGGACCACATTTTTTATGGCATTTGACCACAGATTCTTTTTTTTTTCCACACTTGTGTACTTGGTCCTGAGACCTGAGTGCTCTTCTAATTTTTAATAGTCTACAAAAGCAATTCTCCATTTTTAGGTAATAGCTGGTCGATAAAATGTCAGAAAAGTAATTGAAACAGCCTGTAAGCATGCATTAGCTTTCCTTTATCCACTAACTGTGGTTCAAATATGTGACTCTGCGATCTTTGACATTATACACTATATTCTGAAACTCAATAGCATAAAAGATGAAGCAGTTTTAAAAATATGATTTACAGATTAACTGCTAATAAAAATCATGAATTTTATCCACTACTATTGTTGTTGTTGCTATCATTATTTTCTACCATCGAGAAATTTCTAAGATACAAAAAGAAAAACTGGTCACAAAAATTTTAGTCCATTTAGTGCCATATCTGATCCAGTACATTGGAAAGTTTGTCAGTGGCTTTCTAGTAGATATTGAGGGTCAGTTGAGTTCAGACCCTGTCTATTAAGTTGTCTGGTAACATACTGTTCAATAGAAACTGAGGACACTATGGCAGTACCTCAGTGTTGAAGCACATTGAATTTTGAAGGTATTTTACAGTGTTCGTCCCCTCTGGAGAGCTGTACAACGGGGCAATGCAAAAGGAGAATTAATTCAGCTGGGAGTAAAACCTTTTCAGGCCCAAAGACACCTTTCAATGTCTTAGATAAAGCTCCAGATGTGATAAAGATTATTACAGTCTGTTTTGTCTGTATAGCACCAATCTGATCCTACCAACGGGAGAGGAGGTTAATGTCGCAGAAATTAAAACTCGAAATGTTATTAAGACCTTTGAGCTCTTATTTGAATTTTGCAGGGTGGGAAGTGCAAACATTTGGGCTGATAAGACCGTTTGCTTAGACCTTACTGTAACATGTGCTTTTTTTGTACTCCTTTGTAAAAACTGTGTAATTACAGCATCTCATTGGTTCTCCAGAGTATTAAAGTCAGTTTACCTGCGTGGGTGACAAAGGCATCAGTAGTGGCAGCAGGGTAGCAGGTGGTAAAATGTGGGAGGGTGATCATAAATTGAGACATCACCTTTCCTCTACCACTGCAGGCTGCTGCCTGTAGTTCCATATCTACCATATTCCCATTACATGCTCCCTCTGTGTTTTTTTTTTTTTTTTTGTCCTCCCCCCGG
>VUQI01036052.1:0-12475 GCA_015106735.1 Paratilapia polleni
AGAGGTGACGTGGGAGATTGAGAAACTTCTGAAGTGGTGAGCAGTGGGGGGGGGGCTTACTGTATTGTGAGTGGTGGAGGTGTTGGGACCAGGGGGCTGAAGGTGTTGAAGGTTGGGGGTGGGGGGGTAACAGGACTGCTCCATTGTTTGTCGAAGCGACAGTAAAAGCTTTTCAGGCTGTTGGCCAGGTGTGAATTGCTGGTGAAGTGGGGGGCTTTAGGCTTGTAGTTGGTTACCTGCCTGAGCCCTTTCCAGACAGAAGCAGAGTCATTAGCTGAAAACTGGTGTTGCAGTTTCTTTGAGTACAGCTGCTTAGCCTCTCTCACCACCTTGCTAAACCTGTACTTTGACGCTTTGAAACTGTCTCTGTCCCCACTCCGAAATGCTTCCTCTTTTTCCAACCTTAGCCTTCTTAGCTTAGCTGCGAACCAGGGCTTGTCATTATTATAACTGACCCTGGTGCATGATAGTATGCAGCTGTCCTCACAGAAGCTAATGTAGGACATGACAGCATCTGGATACTCGTCCAAACTGTTGTAGCAGTCCTGAAAACCTCCCAGTCAGTGCAGTCAGTGCTTGTACATTGGGTTGCGGTGGGATATACACGCCGACCATGACGGTCATTCAGTGTAACATTTCTTCAGTTACAAGATGTTTACATTTACTTACCTTACATTTACTGCCTTTTTTAAAAAAAAGTGTCTTTCAGAGACAGACAGTATCACATTATTAGCTGTTATAAGTCTAAAAAAAGGCACTTTCTAAGGAGGGTTTAGACACTGGATCTTAATCTAGAACTTCTGACGTTTAACAGATGTGTGCTTAAAGATATGCTTACTTTTTCCATGTTGAATTTTAATATTAATTTATTCAAATTCTTAAAATAACAATTTAATAAGTCTTTTTTTGAGTACCCTACTTACAGAGCTGTAAAAAAAAGTATTTGGCCACTTCCTGATTTCTTAGTTTTTTGCGTGTTTGTCACACTTACATGTTTCAGATCATCAAATAAATTTTAATATTAGACAAAGATAACCTGAGTAAATATAAAATGCTGTTTTAAAATGATGATTTCATTTATTAAGGAGAAAAAACTATCCAAACCTACCTGGCCCTGTGTGAAAAAGTAATTGCCCCCTACACCTAATAACTGGTTGCGCCACCCTTGGCAGCAAGAACTGCAATCAGGCATTTGGGATAAGTGGCAATGAGTTTTTCACATCATCCAGGTGCTGAAGCAGCAAACCCGCCCCAGACCATCACACTACCACCACCATATTTTACTGTTGGTATGATGTTCAGTGACTTTGTTTCTCATCTGTTTCTTTAGATTGTGGCATGATGTGTTGCTTTTTAAGATCTTTTAGCCTACTTCACTTTGTCAGACAGGTTCTGTTTAAGTGATTTCTTGATTCAACAGGTCTGGCAGTAATCAGGCCTGGGTGTGGCTTTCCAAAAAATGTGGTTAATCACAGTTAATTCACGATTTAACAAGGGTGGCATTTAATATTTCACATAGGCCTGGGTAGGTTTGGGTGGCTTTTTTCCCTTAGTAAATGAAATTATCATTTAAAAACTGCATTTTGTATTTACTTGGGTTATCTTTGCCTAATATTAAAATTTGTTTGATGTTCTGAAACATGTAAGTGTGACAAATATGGAAAAAAAACAACCACTAAGAAATCAGGAAGAAATATGCTGGCCATTTCCATGGGATTTACTTATTTTTCATATGACCATATATTCTAATAATAGATGATAAGCATTTAAAGGTGGACTTTATTAACAATTTTAAATATTTTGTAGTAGATTTGAGGATAGTTTTTGGCACTGCAATACCAAAGATGAATCATGGGAGGAGAGTGTGCATTCTGGAAGGGACTGAGTTATGGTTTCTGTCCTGTACTGAAAGATCATGCAAACAGACAGTACGACTAATAAAAGAAACAAGAGGAGACAAGAGCTAGGCAAGAAGACTAATGTAGCATGAGTTTTGTCAATGAGGAAGTTGCCATGCTATCTGTCTCTGCAAGGATGGTTTGTCAAGTGACTGGCTGAATGAATGAACATATAAATGAATGAATGAGAGGTGATGTTGGTCTGACAAATGTGGCTGTTTTCCACAGGCAACTCATCTGTGGTGTAAAAAAAAGAAAAAAGAAAAAAGAAAGAAACACGGCAGCCAAGTGTCCAAATCACACAAACAAACTTTTTATGCAAATTTGAATAAGGCCATCAACTCCATATTTTTATCTGTTAGATTTATTAGATGGTGAGTGTCCTAACAGTCTTTCAGCAGTACCTGCCTGGAGCTGTGATGATGAAAGGACAGTGCCAAGCCAAACTATGTTTAACAAATTCACAGATAGCAGTTTATTAGGTACACCTTTCTAAAACTAAGTCTTCTACAAAAATAGTAAGTCCTATGTAAGAAAGGTTATAAGGTTGATTATTTGTATAAACTGTTGTAGAAACATTAGTATAATTCAGCCTCAGCAAACTACAGCCACAAGAATGACCATTAAGTAGAAACTATGGGAAGCTGACAGAGTCGTAAGTCATCTTATTCTCCCTGGCATTCAGCATTTTTCACTTTTTTTGAAGTTCTAAAGCACTAAATCCCATTCTCTGAACCAAATTGTTAATGTCTTCAACACATTAACTGAATCAGTCACTCTTTTAGAAAAAATCTTAAGCAATATTTACCTAGTTAAATACAGTATGCAGTTCCCATTTACTTAAACTCTCACACTCTCACTCACTGCATCACATTCTCACCGTGATGTACTTTGTTATACATTTAATGGTAAACACAGGTGGCAGAAGTTAGTCACAATTGCAGACTGGATGGCATTGTTTACGTTACGATTTAAAATGTTTTACACCTTTTGGCTAACGATGAGATGAAACTGGTATATGACAGTTGGAGAGCACACGTGTGTCATGGTTAAGTTGTAGGTTGATACCAAAAACAAATGGTGATGGCATGAGAGGTGGTGGACAAGGAGAAAAAGGAGGAAGAAAAGAAGCTCTAGCCCAGGAATAGTAATTTCAAATTAAATTTGACTGTGATAGACCATGTTCTTGTTCATGGAATGACAGTAAGGGAAGGTGGACAAAATGTGAAAGCCAATGATAATGTCTGTACTGCTTGTATGTTTTTGTGACTGCACGCATATATGACAGTCGAACAACCCTTACGTTATCCACACAGCAAGGGGCTCACGTTGTTGACATTCAAAACAATGCAGTGAAATACAGAAATACAGAGTTCAAGACAATGTCAACTTTGATAGTATCAACAGTTCCAACCTTTTCGCCAATGACCATGTCGGAGGACAAACTTAACGCATGCCAAGTAAGTGTATACAGTACTCGTTTAGAAGGAATAAAATGATATAAAAGTCTGTCCTCTGGCCTGACTCAGCACAAAGAAATTGTTCTTAATCTACACGAGTCATTTGTTTACTTTGATCTTTCAGTTACATGTAGTGCAATGTAATTTGCTTTTCAATTACATCTTGTATTTTTTTGAATCCACATTTCAATTTAAAAGAAAAGAGCAAAAATTATTAAAAAATGCGAACATGCAAAATTTAAGTATTTTTGGCAGTCAGCCTCAAATTATTAACCTTTATTTAACAAAGAAGTAACACTGAAGTTTAAGAGTCTCTTTTCCAAGTGTCCTGGGCCCAAACAGGCAAATGAGGCTAATGAGAAGCAACATCAGAATCGCACATGAAGGTAGGAGATAGATACTGGACCACAAGAGTATAGACACTGGTAAGGCACAGAGTGAGCAGATGGTTGGTAGAGATTTTAGATGAGATGCTCTAGACAACCTGGATGAGGTTAAGATGTGGAGGAAGAGAGTAGCATGACAGACAGCCTGAAAGGGAACGTGACAGAATACAGTAAATTTAAAGAAAAAGGACCAGGGGCTAACTGACTCTGAGAATGTGGCCAGGTAGATTATTGGACAAGTATAGTGACGTTAAAATTGGACTGAGGTGAATCCGACAGTGTGGGAAAATGAACACGATGAAGAAAACAGAGCAGTAAGAGTAGCTCAAGGTACCAAGAGGAATGAAGACAGAACATGAGAAAACAGATTTTCCTCACTGAACTTACATGAAAACATCAGTCATTGGATTATATATTTCTTGCAGTATCTACACTGAGGGTGGCACAGTGGTGCCATCTCACAGCAAGAAGATTCTGGATCTTGCTAGGTTAATTGGTGTGGTTGTCTGTGAGTCTGTCTATTTTAGCCCTGTCCCCCTGAGGGTGTACTCTCCCCAAGACCCTAAGTTAGACAAGCAGTTAAGAAAATGGATGAATGGAATATCTAAACTGTGTTCCTGAGTTGTGGATGATTTTTATTTTTTTTTTCTGGAGCTACATGCCCTGACCACTGTTTTTCCTATTTTGATGTCTGTCTAATGAATGCTTAGTAGTGTTTTTAATTTTACTAACTGTGGGGATCTGAAAAAGAAAAAGAAATGTTTGATTTTGAGCACAGATAAAGCTGTTTTGAGGAGATTGTTTATTTTGCCAGAACAGTCAGCCAGCTGGTGATAATAAAACACTGAACAGCAGTGAGAATGAGGCGAATTATGACCTCAGCGGCTTTCCATATAAATCAAAACTTCAGTAACATTTTCACCCATGAGTCGACATTATAACCCCTCATCAAGACTTGATTTATTGATGTTGGACTGTTATATATTTAGATTTCTTTTTCATTACCCCTGCCACCTGAATTTATATGCACATATTGAAACAGGAGGGTTGGCGGTTATGTGGGGGTGAACAGTCACTGTAGGTTCACAAGTTCACAGCATATAGAAAGGTGGAGGTCTGTGTCATTTCAATAGCTGCCTGTGAGGTTTATGCTTCACTGAGCTCACTGAAGGAAAAATAATAGATTAAGGGACAAAGGTAAAAAGGGGAACTGTATGAGTTCCAGTCTGTCTCTGTATTGGCTTCTATGCATTGGCACATTTGCAAAAGTAGAAGATTTGTCTGTCCTTTTAAAAGAAACATCTCAAATGTTACAGAAATCTTCTAGCAAATGGTGTCAATGCAGTTCGGCCTTTTATTTGAATCCTAGAGAATAAAAATGTGCTTGTGCACTTTCAATATATACACAGACAAAAGAGAGGCAGAAAAAAGTGACATAATAAATTAATATATAATAATGAAGAAACTAAGTTTAGAAAACATGCCAGAGCAGAAGAGGCAGATTGCCAAACCTGACAGCATGACTAAGTCATCTGGCTGCATCTTGCTGAACACAATCACCCTCTGGAACTCGCATGCAAAATGACTAAACCTGGAGAAAATATGTGACTTTGAAATGTTTTTAATGTAAAACAAAGTCATAATGACACGAAAGGTAAACAAATGTAATTTATACACAAGTTTTGTACATCCACAAATTTTGTGTGTTCCACAATGCATCTACAAGTTGCTATATTAACAAAAAATAAGCAGTAGCAACCGAACTGGTTGACGTCCTTATTTGTGTTGTAATGTCTTTGTTTTGCCAGAGGGGGCAAAAATGAACCAGAGCCGGAGCAGCCTGTGCCCAGGAAGGTGACCATCCGCAGCCTGCCCTCTGCAGAAGACATCGACCCAGACGTATTGGACAGCATGCACTCCTTGGGCTGCTTCAGAGACAAAAACAAATTACTGAAAGACCTGCTCTCAGATGAGTGAGTAAATGGCAACAGGAAGGACTAGGAAAGTGAAAAAGAAGAGGATGAGGCTTTGTGGTTGTTTTGATAAAAGAAGAGAGTATTGCAGTGAAAGGATTGGTGTGTTGTGTCAATGTGCACACACACTTGGTTTTCCCCGACTCCTATAAAATCCTGTGAGGCTGTCACTTTAGATGTCAGAAGCCATAGATCACTTAACTGTTATCACACCATCCTTACACAGCTTGCCACTGGATACATTCCCCTTAAAGTGATCCTGGTTTGCACAGTGAACATACTCATGGGTCAAATTATTATTGTTCTGCTTTTAATATTTGTGTCTCAATTGCAGATTTGTGTGTGTGTGTGTAAGTGTGAATGCTGGCATACCCTCTCTCCTTTCATACAGGTGTTTGTTATTAATATAAGCATGCAGATGTTGCAGGTTTTTTGTTTCTTTTTCCTCCTTTACCACTATTTTGCATTTGCCCAGCCTCTCCACTTTAATGCTAAGCAAGCATTACTCTATCACTATGCCCTCTACCCATCTCTTCCATTTGCTTCCTTTCTCCTGGGAGAATCTCGTAATAGTGCTGGACTGGAGGAAAATCTGTGGTCTCTATCTCCCTTCCCCTGGTTCATTTTAGCTGAAGTTGCAGGTCCTTGTCTCTTTGCCTCCTACAGCTTTCCAATCTGTCTTTATTATAGAGGGCCAGTCCCTGGGAATTTTGCATAGAGAATGTTGGCCTAGAGGCTAAAGATATTAGGCTTCCTGATTTACTGAGAAAGAAAAGGTTGAATTCATAATGTTTTGAGACTTTCATAAACTTACCAGCCGACTCTGCATATAAAGATGTGCAGTATCTTAAAAAATGCATGCATATTATTATACGATGGCTTAATGATCTGTAAAACTAAACTTTTGTTTTAATGATGAAAGATATTTATTGGTGCTTCACAAAGAATCTAAAAGGATTATAGGACATTAATCATAGTGAGAGATTTTGCAGTTTCATAGAGACGTTTTTGTACACACCCTAGGTATCTGATTATATGCATGGTTGTGTGGGAATTAATTAAGTATTTTCACTTTTCCTGATGCCTCAATACTCTTTTTATTGCCTCCTTTTTTGCAGTGACAACCAAGAGAAGATGATCTACTTCTTGTTATTGGACCGGAAAGAGAGGTACCCTAGTCAGGAAGACCAGAATCTTCCTCCTCGCAATGAGATCGGTGAGGCCTGGAACAACGAGAGACTTGTTGATAAAGGAAATTGTTGTACCATTATAAAATCTTATTCCTTTAAAAAATAACAACTAAAGAAAAGCATAGTAGAAAAATAAATCACAATATGGCACACAGTACGTATTACCACGTAAGACTCGTGTCTGTTTTTTAATGACTTTTTAACTAGACATTGATTTGACTGCTGTTTATGCAAAACCATCCAATTTGCACAATACTAAGCACTACAAAAAGGTAACTCATGAATGCTCCCACTGTCTGGACCATTCTGCTGTGTTTTCCTCTGTTAAGAAGAAATTGGATCAGCTCCAGTAGCGGTGGATGGGCTCTGCAGTAGAAAAAAACCTTCTGTTTATTGAAAATAAATAAGCTTTTCAATGAAATGTAGTAGCAGAAATAGACGGTGTCAATAGGGCAGAGATTTTTTTCTTTTTAGAAAACTGTCACCTCCAACTGCTTTGGTTCAGATATTAACTCTTCAAGAAAAGATATTCTATCATCCGTACACCACAACCAAGCACAGATTTCCACCCACAAAAGTCTGAGTGGAGACGGAGATGCTCTACTTAGACTTCTGCCAGGGTTATTTTCTGACAAGATCGCTGAAATAGGAGTATTACGTGCAAATCTGTATGTGTGTGTGTGTGTGTGTGTGTGTGTGGCTGTGTGTGTGTGTGTGTGAGAGCAACTGCTGTGAGATACCGACATTTTGATGAATAGACTGCCTCTTCAGTGAATGTGATACAGTCAATACAGTGGCCATTAGTTCAAGGTCTGGGAGGAAACCATTACTTATTCACTATTAGTTAAAATGTCAGCGTGATCAACCCTAAACATCACTCAAACACTCACACATATGCACTGCAAAAAACTGATCAACACATAGAAATACACGCAATAATATGGACACATATTGGTGCTTTGTGTTTATTCCAAATCAGTATTTTTTGCTGTTGCACACAGATCCCCCAAGGAAGCGAGTGGACTCTCCCATGTTGAATCGTCATGGCAAGAGGAGACCAGAGAGGAAGTCCATGGAGGTCCTCAGTGTCACAGATGGAGGCTCACCTGTACCGGCCAGGAGGGCTATCGATATGACACAACATGGACAAAGGTATGTATCGGAGTGAAAAGAAAAACTTAAAAAAAAATCTATACATTTTTAAAAGAACCAATAGACAGACCTAGCTCTGTATTTGTGTGTGGGGAGGATCCTAGTAGCCGTGTGGTGTTTTAGCAGGTCTGACAGTGAGTCTGGATCCAGTGTCAGCAGGCTACATTGTAGACAAACATAAACAGAGACTGACTCTCTGCTCACTTTATCTCCTGTCTCACTGTAGTAAATCAGTTTACAGTAAAAGCTTGGATATTCCTGACGCCAGTACAAAATGCAGCAAAGAAGAAAGGTACTCATTTGCCACTCACCCCTCATGCTTTTACCTCCTCCCACTCTGTGTCTCTGCCCAGTTCAAGCATACATCCATGGCAAAAGAAAGATGCAGCATTGCTTTCTACCTAATCAAATTTTTGTTTTAAATGGTGTGGACATATGTAGCATGTGGGGGCTTCACAGGTGTATTTTAATAGCAGTTCAGTCAGGACTATTATAGTTAGAAGAAAATTGTTATTTCCATCTAGTTTGGTAGTATGACTCTTTTCTGGGACCATACCACCCTACCATGCACATACATGGCAAGACATTCATGGAGCACAGCAGCAAGACCCCTGTTCAGAACCAACCAGACATCAGTGACAAGAGATATGAGACTGATTTGGTCAGACACAGCATGAAAAGGAGGGGCTGGGGTGGAGGTGGCTTGCAAAGTGGCTTGCAGATGTGCAGCACCTGTAGACAGGCTAAAGCAACTTAAATAGCACACTCTATAGATTGGGATTTGCTAACTGCATGTGTAGAAAGGTGAGTTGAGCTATCAGCTGATGTTGACTGGCACTGAGATCAGCTCAACTGAAATTGAAGTATGGCTAATGTTTTTTGTAGGGCAGTTCCTAAAGTTTGACTTAACTCTTTTAATTAACTTTCATCTCAAACCAGGGAAGACTGCATTTGCAATTCAGAGCCTAAATATCTCTACCCCCACCCCACCCCTTTATTCTGCCGTTAGCTCAATTATCTCTTCTTTTCATAATCTGAATGCATTGATAATCAGTTCTCCCATACTGTGTCCCACTTTCTCTAGTTGCAGAACAATTTTCCATTTCTCTATTTTAGAAATGCTCAAGTCAAGCCAGAACCACACCCCCACAAGGCACAGCGGACTGATTTAAAATCTTTCTCTTCATCTTATTTCAAACAACCAATATATCGCCACACCACACATTTGTGCTCAGAGGCAGTGACATTTGTGACAGCGGGGAAGATTGAATCTGAGGGGGTGATAACCTGATCTGCCTAATGATAGTCAGATTGGCAGAGTGCTGGAAAAGCTTTCAGAGATATAGAGCATAAATGCAGAGGTAGGGAGTGCATTTATTATATAGAATAAAAAATGCAGTCCTAAAGTTAAATATTCTTCCAAATGTCAGGTGCATTAATAACTTTTTCCCATAGTGCTTTGCCAACAATAAAATATCAAGAATTTGATTCCCACTTTACTTCACCAAAGGAAGCCACTTCAGAAGTTTTGAATCAATTTCAAGAGCTCCCACCTCTAAACACATGTGCAAATTCCAGTTTAAGATTCATCCTCTTGTGTTTCTTCACTTCTGCTGTGCCTCTTCATCCCTTCAGGCAATCCATGTCTCATCTCTTCTTTATTTAAAGGTTGTCTTAGTTTAGAAGCTGCCTTTTTCTGCCCTTCACTCTGACTTATCTCATTTCACTCATATCTAGAATCCCCCAAAAAAGGCCAGTTTGCAATGACTTTATAAACCATTAATAATTGCCTGCTAACATTAATTCATATGATACACATCACAAGATCTCTATCCTTATTTAAAAGAGGAATTTCTGTTTATTAATGTAAATCTGAATGAGAGGACACATTCATCTTATAGATGATAGTATATGAAATAGGTTTGTGTCTGAATACTACATATATCAGCAGCTCCAATCAACAAAAAAGCTCTGCTGCATCTTTCTTCAGTACTGCTTTAGATCAGTTTGTTTCCTCTTTTCCCTATACCCAAATTTCTTCCAGGGCACTGTACCACCCTTTTGTATCTCTACTGTCTCTCTTTTTCTTGTGGTCCCTTGTATGCAGCTGACCTTCAATCCCAAACACCCCCCTCTGTTAGTATGGAATTGCTATGCTAATGAGGAAATGCTGCTAGTTTTTCTCTGTCTGGCTTCCTATCAGCTGTGGTGGATTGTAGGTATGCCACAGGTCCTCTGCCTCCAAATCAAATCAAATCTTTCTCTCTTGCTATACATGTCTTTCCCCCCTACTGCAATCCATAACTACCCATCTGATCAGTAGGGGGAAAAGAAGTTAGTAACAAAGTCTGCGTGAATCTTGATTTTTGGTATGTGTGTGTTTGGTTTTTTGTTCAGTTTTTTTTTTACTTTTTGCCTTTTATCGCGTCCTTGTGTACGCTTTGTTTGATCATGTGCTCGCTTGTGTGTGTATAGACGATGGTATTGGGGAAGCACATACGTAGCAGAATAACGTCCAAAGATTTGAGTGACTTTGTCTGAACCTAACCTTATCTTTTCCCAACAGCAAACTTTTGTTGGCAGTGCAGAAGATTCATAGAACTTCAGATCAGAGGGCCTCAGAAAGCGGACTGACTTTAAAACGTGTTTTGACAGGATACATTTCCACCAGCGTAAACAGTGAAAGAGAGGGTTTTGATCTGAAATTACATAACAAAAATTTCTGAATTCCAATCTTTTATCCAGCATTTTGCCTCACATACAGTGGGTTCAGAAAGTATTCAGACCCCCTTCACTTTTTTTCAATTTTGTTATGTTGCAGCATGATGCTACAATCATTTAAATTCATTTGTTTTCTCATTAATCTACACTCAGTACCCCATAATGACAAATTGAAAACAGAATTTTAGGATTTTTTTGGTAAATTTATTAAAAAGAAAAAAACTGAAATATCACATTTACATAAGTTTTCAGACCTTTTGCAAAAACACTTCAAATTTAGCTCAGGTGCCTTCCATTTCTCTTGATCATTGCTGACATGTTTCTGCACTTTGATTGGTAAACTAAATTAATTGGGCATGATTAGGAAAGATACACACCTCTCTATAGAAGGCCTCATAGCTGACAATACATATCAGAGCAAAAACCAAGTCATGAGGTCAAGGAACTGCCTACAGAACTCAGAGACAGGGTTGTTGATGGGGAAGATCTGGGGAAGGCTACAAAAAATTTCTGCTGCACTGAAGGTTCCCAATAACACTGTGGCCTCCATAATTCTCAAATGGAAGAAGTTTGGGACAACCAGGACTCTTTCAAGAGCTGGTCACCTGGCCAAACTGAGTAAACAAGGGAGAGAGCTGACCAAGAACCCGATGGTCACTCTAACTGAGCTCTGCCCAATACCTACCCAACAGTGAAGCATGGTGGTGGCAGCATCATGCTGTGGGGGTGTTTTTCAGCAGCAGGGACTGGAAGACTGGTCAGGGTTGAGGGAAAGCTGAATGGAGCAAAGTACAGAGATATCCTCAATGAAAACCTGTTCCACAGTGCTCAGGACCTCAGACTGGACCGAAGGTTCAGCTTCCAACATGACAATGACACTAAGCACACAGCGAAGACAACACAGGAGCGGCTTAGGAACAACTCTGTGAATGCCCACCCAGAGCCCTGACTTGAACCCTATCAAACATCTCTGTGGAGACCTGAAAATCGCTGTCCACCAACAGTTTCCATCCAACCTGACTGAGCTTGAGTTAATTTGTAAAGAAGAATGGCAGAAAATCCCCCAATCCAGGTGTGCAAAGCTTGTTGCATCATAATCAAAAAGACTCGAGGCTGTAATTGCTGCCAAAGGTGCCACAACTAAGTATGAAGTAAAGGGTCTGAATACTTATGTAAATGTGATATTTCAGTTGTCTCTTTTTAATAAATTTACAAAAAAATCCTAAAATTCTGTTTTCAGTTTGTTATTATGGGGTACTGAGCATAGATTAATGAGAAAAAAAAAATAATTTTAACAATTGTTGCATCAAGTTGCAACATAACAAAATGGAAAAAAGTATGAATACTTTCTGAACCCACTGTATATCATGTAGTTACATTCATCACCCCTCACTTTATTTTCATACAAATGATTGTTGATTTGACTGTTCCTGTGAAGTATGGATGAATAGACTTTGCATAAATCCTGCTGCAGCCATGTTGCACAGTAATACACAAGGAGACATTCTCATGTGAATGCCCGTTTCATTCTTATGCAAAAATGTCACTTAAAAAGACATTTAAAGCTTAACTCAAAGCATAAGAAATCCCACTGATTTAATTTTAAATCTTAACAACACGCCAGGAGAAATGAAGGGAGGTTAATGATATGTAAATGAAATATGGAAAAGTGCTGCAGTGAGGAGAAGAGAATAT
>VUQI01036057.1:8523-19456 GCA_015106735.1 Paratilapia polleni
AAATATCTATCCATCCATTATCTTCCACTTATACAAAGTCGGGTCGCTGTGTCAGCAGGCTAAGCAGGGTATTCCAGATGTCCTTCTCCCCAGCAACACTTTCCAATTCCTCCTGGGGGATCCTGAGGCGTTCCCAGGCCAGATGAGATATACAGTCTCTCCAGCAAGTTTTGGGTCTACCCAAGGGTCTTGTTCCAGTTAGGCGTGCCCGGAAAACCTCAAAGGGGCGGCACCCAGGAGGCATACTAACCAGATGCACGAACCACCTCAACTGGCTCCTTTCAACAGGAAGGAGCAGCAGCTCTACTCCGAGATCCTCTGGATGTCCAAGCTCCTCACCCTATCACCAAGGCTGAGCCCAGCCACCCTATGACGGGAACTCATTTCAGCTGCTTGTATTCTTGACCTTACTCTTTTGGTCATTACCCAGATCTCACGACCAAAGATGATGGTCGGAACATAGATGGATAAATAAATCAAAAGCTCTGCCTTTCAGCTCACCTCTCTCTTCACCAGGACAGTCCAGTACAACGGCCACATTACTGCTGACGCTCATGCTCTGCCTTTCCATCACTCATGAATAAGATTCCAAGGTACTTGAACTCCCTCGCTTGGGGCATCTTGTCTCCCCCAACCCAGAGGGAGCATTCCACCAAAAAATAAAATTGTTTTGTGTATGTGCAATGCCCATGCAATCAAGAAATGCACTTTGCTAACCAGGGGACTTAGCTTTAGTTAACGATGGCTAAAATGCCAAACTCGAAGCTTCAAAATTACTCCACAAACTAACAATGTCCATCTTTTATATACTACTATTATATATTGACCACAAAAAAAAAGTACCCAACTGAAATTTTTACTGGGTGCTGCCCTGTGTTACCGAACTTATCCAGATAAACTGAAGCAAAATGTCAAATTAATATCCTGTACTTTTTGCAAGCCAGATGTGGGAAGGTACAGATAATTGGATTAACTGACATAAAGCATCGTAGGTATAAAAAAGTAAAAAAAAAAAAAAGTAAACACATACAACCCTCCCTTCAAGGGATATAACATTATGACATGGTTGTAGCTATAATATGTAGTGTAATGCATCTTACTGAGTCTTTTTTTTTTCTCATTACGATGTTGCTATTGCTTTCAGAGTATCATTTTATGGCAGTGACTGATATTAAATCGTGAACATGGTGATTTGTTGGTGGGGGGGGGGGCTTGGACTGAGTTCATAAATATGTTTGACATCTAGGGTAAGACAGTAAAACATAATAATGCAAGTTGTCTGTGTTTATGTAAGAGAGAAAAGTCTTTCAAGTTGGAGATAAGGTGAGAAGCCACTGTTTTTCCAGACCACCAGAGTTCATATGGATGTTGATTGCTGAGAGAATATGAATTTGAAGTCACCCACACAGAGCGATTCATTTAGCCATTATTTCAGATATGCCCTCTGCCTAAAACAGATTCCAGATTAAATGACTCCTCTTCTGTATTTATTTGTGTCATACACCATTTTAGCATGTGACAAATGATGAAGCCCCTGTACATAGCCCTGGATGATACCTGACAGCTTGTATTAGTTTAATAAGCCTGCATGTCTTGCACAACTACACAACATTACACAGTGCAATTAATTTAAGATGTTGATTAAAGGACTGGGAAGATGAGCAAAAAGTAAAAGTTTTTTTTTCTGCCAGATAAACAACACAGAAACAACATGACCACCGTTTCAAACACTTTCAGGAATTGCGAAGCCTCTAATCTGATTTTGTCTTCGTGGGCTTTTAAGTTGAAATGGTATAACTAAACTGATGTTGCATTTATTTTTTAAACAACATGTTGATAGCTGTTCTCAGTATATAACTGCTTTACCTGACTCGTTATAAGAGGTTACTATTACTGAAAGGTTACTATTAGAACTAACTTTTCTGATTTAAGTCACTCTACATTAGCAACTAATGGTTACAACCTAATACCATTTTACAAAGTAAATGTTCACAAAAATTTTAAAAAGTAAAGAAAAGATGCAATGTGAGGATTTGGACTATTAATCAAAATTTTCTTACCATTACCCCAATATTTACTTTCATGTTTTTGTGTGTCAGGCAACTTTTTTTTTCAGATTATTCCAACATCATTGCAGTTAGTCTACTTACCTGGAAACACACAACAATGCAAAAACAAATATGTTTAGTGGGGGAAACTAAAGTCTGTCTTATATATATATATATATATATATATATATATGTATGTATGTATGTATATAAACACACACACACACACATTAATATAATCACAAAAATACCATTTAAAAAAAACAAACAGGGACAACAGTGTTTGAATTTTCAAATATATGTAGGGTAAAAAGATTCTTCTTTTCAGTGGAGGACAGCCGAAACATCTGCATGACACTGGTGGTGAACTTTGAGGCTAGCTGCTGTTGAAAAGCCAGGACCCAATTTGGACATATGTGACTCAACCATTTATTTAGCAATGTGGTGGAAGGCTGGTACAGTAATAATCTTTTTGCAATTCGCTGGCTTTTCAATGTGATACACGGCGCAAAAATCGAAGCCATGGGAAATCACACCCTCGGGAAAACCAGGAGTGTATTAAACTGTTGAACTGTTACATGTTTTTCTTTTTACAGCAAGGCAAATAATTGTTGTGTAAATGTATGTAAATAAGAGCAGTTTAAATTTTGTTTTTCCAATGCAGTTCTCATCTTAGAGCGAGTCTGTCACCATTGAAGGAAGAAATAACATTCGTCTTTGTAGTGCTGAATTACTAAACAGCAGTTCAGTCGTTCAGTATCCTCAAGGTTTTTACTGCTACACCCTTACTTCATCCGGTATGTCATAGTGTGAGTAAACATAAGTTATATATTTCTGTGTAACTGAGTGAAGACACTGATTTAGAAGTATTCTCTACCTGTACTACATGTACACCACATTTTATTTACAATTGTCTCACAGTTGCCACGTGTGGCTACAGTGTCCACTCTTTATATTCTTATTATACAGGTCTAAAATGAGAGCGAATTTGAGGCATTTAATCCGCAATCTTTTTTCTCTCTCTTGCTCTCAGGAACACCTTTGTCATAAGTATTTAATTTATTGGACTGCAGATGCTTGTCAGAAGGTTTTGTGTTCAGGCCTGCATGTGAGTGTCCCTGGCAGCTGCATTAGAAGGATGGCTGGAATTCTTCAGCTGTGAGTCAGTCAGTGCTGGTCCAGCTGTGGAGGCATTTCTCGGTGATGTCCAAACAGGTTCACATAGAAACGGTGATCTCAGCTCTCAGCTGCTTTGCAAACAACCTTAGAAACCACAGGTTTACAAAATGCCGACACATGCACCATTTGCTAGTTTATTATACTGAAATAACTTTAGAAGAAAGCAGTGCATCTCTTGCAGCCCTAAACACACTTTTGATTTTAATGGAACTGACCTGAGCATAGCACTTCTCATAGCCATAAAACTGTCATAGAAGAGTCCGTTCACAATTACCGCCCTCTGCCACTGCCAGTAAATGCTACAGAGATGTCTTTTTCCTCTGCATGTTTTGACTTTCTGTCCCCCTGATCCACATGAGTCTAATCCCAGACTCACACATGAGGACAGACAGGGAAAAAAGAGCTTCCTTTGAGAACTTGAACCTACATTAAAGCTGCTGACAAAACACTCTAGTCCTGCACAAACATACGGAAAGCAAGGGAACAAAGTGTGCGTCTCACGACTTGAAGTCAAAAGCTGGCCAGCTGTTTCTTTCATTAATGTGTGTAAATATTATTCATGAAAGTCTTCAAAGCACAAGTCAGGTAAATCCAGCCTGACTCTAAGTAGACAGAAAAGCTGTTTAGAAAGCTATAGCTATATTTTCTCAGCAGCAGGGAAGACATTGTGATGACACTATAGGTAATATGGATTAGGCGGATTAAACACACCGTCACAGTGTGTATGTATACAGAAATGAAGGAAAGAATCGCCAGACATACAGTGTATCTATCCAGATTATTAGCACTGGTGCCATGAGTAAAAACATTACATGAATGTTGTAGAAGAGACTTTGTTCTATATAGCTGGCTTTTAGATAGCGCTGTATGTTTTAGATCACGTAAAGAAGGTGTGCATTTGCTCTTTTTTTCTGGTTTGTGTCATGCTTTAAAATTCATGTTGCTGCAAGTATGATTTTCCTCTCCATTCCTTCCCCGCATGCCCTGGCATCTCTCCCGGCTACAAATCATCCTCTTCTGAGCCTCGGGCCTCTTAGAGACAGGAAAAGATTCCTTTGCTGCTCCCTCTCTGTGTCTCTCAGTTGAGCATACACATATGCACACTAGGAAGTGACGAATAGCTGGTGTCCATCCCCCCTACTCCAAACTTTCTCACCATCACCACAGATTGCACCGCACCGATTAATCAGGCTGCTGTGGAATCATGTCGTTTCAACACTGCCAAATTTGTCACAACTACAGAAGCATGTTTGGGGGAGCTTAACCCGATAACAGAGCTTCTGTATTGCTAATGAAATCAGGAATATGATCAAAACTAAATTGAGAAACAAAAAAACAACACATTACAAAAACAGGTCAGATCAGAACCTGTGGATCTCGGTGATTATTTACACACTGACAGAGATTAGTGTGCGGGTAACTTTGTGACTTTGCAAGTTACTTTTCTGTTCCAAATTTCAGCTCCAAAGTGTCACTGTGGCAGGTATGGGAGTGTCATGATAAACGGCACTGGAAACTAAAGTACGTCACCCCGAGAGGTGTGGGGAGAGAGGCGAGGCCGAGGACTGTGGTTTGTTTTTGCTTTGCTTCTGCAGATAAGAGCAGTTGCAGTTTAAAGGGCTGGGCGTGCGAGTGTGTGCTGAGGATATCTAGAGTGTACAAAGCAAACCGGACAACCCACTATGCATCAGAAATTCTAAATATAGTTCACAGTGTGTGTGTATGTGGCAGTGAGTACACAATGAATCTGTCATTAACAATGCTAGATGCAATGGAAACAAGACATACAATTCCTAAAAAGGCATGTATACTATCTACAGTACCTTAACCATGGTAAAACTCTGGCTGTTTGAAATAGCTAAAGAGGGTCTGCACAGTGTGTTAGTACAGCACAAGAATACGTTAGAAAAAAACTGTTTAAAGCAACTGTGTCAGTGCTCTCGATACTTAAGGATCACCCGTGAGACGACTCAAGTGGAGATGTTTTTGTTTTTTTTTCTCACCTCTAAAACATATATTCTTCAATTTTAAGTTAGCATAACTGCCTCAAATATGCACTGGGTGCAGACAGACATTTAATCTAAGACAGCATACATTCTTCTGGATACATTCTTCGATGTCGGGTTGATATGTTTTGCTTTCCTCTGTGAGATACAGATAAGGTGTAGCGAAGTAATGTTCAGAGGAAAGCACAATTCTTTCCAGCTTATCACTGCTCAATCAGCTCTAGCATGCTTCCAAAAATAGATGGGGAGAGGAGCTGGACTGAAAAGCCATTAACTGCCCCCCCCCCCGAGGGGGTGACATTACCATAAGGTCTCATCGGCTGGCAGGGACCACAAACTGAGCTGAGCTCCACCTGTTTTTATGACAGGCAAGTGGGGTTCTGAGAGGTGAGCTTGGCACTGGATTTGAATCAATAGCGGCGCTGGCAGTGTTTCACTGTCACACTGCTCCACGCACATAGCTCGTCTCTCTCTTTGTTTCTCTGAGCCCGTTCTCATTCTCATTTGGATTTTTCCCTGATTGGTAGTCTTAGTACTGCGTAGTTATGCCATTCACATCTCATGAAATGCATTGCACTTCCTCATGCTGTCTTTTTGTCGAACCTCCCTCCTGTTCTCACCTGGGGGTTGTAGATAAGGTTGAAAAGAACAAAATATGTGATTTTGTTTTACTAGCAAAAACAAAATTTTTATTTAAGCAAGCAAACTGAAGAGCTCAGATGCAAAAGCGTCAATCAGAAAAAGATATCAAGTGAAAGCTCTCAAACGATAATCAACTGCTTTCGCTTCAAATGCCCCTAAATCCCACAGTGAGGCTCTCCAAAACATGATTTTTTTTTTTGGCAAAAACCTCTCAGTGGCACTTCCCTTTGTCAGCAAAAGCCATTATGTCCACAGCACCACTAATCAGAAAACACAAATCACATCATGTGACATTCAAACAAGTCATGTTGCATTTGTCAGTTTGTTCAGACTGTTATCACACTGCTGTTCGCCAACTTCGTGCACTACTTTGTATCTTAACTTACTTGACACGACAACAGTACACAGGTTTTATAGTTATAGTTATATAGTGATACAATGTATTGTTTTCATACAACCCCAATTCCAAAAAAGTTGGGATGCTGTGTAAAATGTAAATAAAAACAGAATACAATGATTTGCAAATCTCATAAACTCATATTTTATTCACAACAGAATGTAGAAAACATAAAATGTTTAAACTGAGAAAATGTACCATTTAAAAAAAAATATTCGCTCATTTTGAACTTGATGGCAGCAACACATCTCAAAATGTTGGGACAGGGCCATGTTTACCACTGTGTAGAATCTCTTCTTTTAACAACAGTCTATAAACATCTGGGAACTGAGGAGATCTGTTGCTGGACTTTTAGGAGAGAAATGTTGTCCCATTCTTGTCTGATATAGGATTCGAGCTGCTCAACAGTCCTGGGTCATCTTTGTCGCATTTTTCATTTCATGATGTGTCAAATGTTTTCAATTGCTAGCCTCACTGTAGGCAAGCAAGTTAAACCCCCCGGACTCTTCTACCACAAAGCTATGCTGTTGTAATAGATGCAGTATGCAGTTTAGTATTGTCTTGAAATATGCAAGGCCTTCCCAGAAAAAGATGCTGCCTGGATGGGAGCACATGTTGCTCTAAAACCTGTATATATCTTTCAGCACTGATGGTGCCTTTCCAGATGTGCACATTGCCAATTTCAAAGGCACTAATGCACCCCCATACCATCAGAGATGCAGGCTTTTGAACTGAGTGCTGATAACAACCTGGATCTCTGGAAGTGTTCCTGAGCCCATGCAGTGATTTCCATAACAGAATCATGCCTGAGGCCCTGAAGATCATGGGCATCCATTACTGATTTTCGGCCTTGTCTCTTGCGCACAGAGATTTCTCCAGATGCTCTGAATCTTTTGATGATGTTATGTACTGTAGAAATGAGATATTCAAAGTCTTCACAATTTTACATTGAGGAACATTATTCTGAAATTGTTCTACAGTTTGTAGACTCAGTGTTTTTTTTTTTTTGTTTTTTTTTTGCAGAATGGTGAACCTCTGCCCCTCTTTAATTCTGAGAAATCTCTCTAAGATACTCTTTTTATACCGAGTCATGTTACTGACCTAATGTTTTTTATGAAATAATGAAATGTCTCACTTTAAACATTGATTTGTTTTCTCTGTTCTATTGTGAATAAAATATGGCTTTATGAGATTTGCAAATCATTGCATTCTGTTTTATTTACAGTTTCCCAACATTTTTGGAACTGGGGTAATATTAATTTTATCTTTATTTTGAGCACAGTGTATGGTGTAGCTATTGTGTAATGTCTTCTGTTTATTGTTTATTCTGTTGTTGCTTAGCAATAAAGTGTGCTGTCATTTTGTGCCATTGTATGTGGTTGTACTGTGTGCTCATGGCTGATCAGTTTGTTCAGCATTTCATTTTGAATTCCACTTTCATCATTTGTAATGCTTCCAGATGCATCTTTAGTGATTTTGCTACTGTTTTCTGTGTCTTTTCCAAAGACATGGATGTAGAGGTTTCTGCAAAGAAGAAGCACACATGGACTTGGCGGGTTTTGCTGCAAAAGAAAATCTAATTTATTTAAAAAAATACAATAAATCAACAAGTTACTTTTTTGGAAAATAAGACATTTCAGTAACTAATAACCTTTTCATTGCAATTAAAGTACACACTGAACCTCATCATTAGAGCTTGATTAAAAAAAAAAAACTTATTAAAAACATAACGTGTCAGATGGACTTGGAGGTTTGTGCATCTGAACTCTTCACTTACAAATTAAGTAATAAAATACTGGCTATTTCAACTAGAGATTCATTTGAATGTTGATATAAATAAGAAGCAACAAATCTGCATAATCAAAGTCTGTAAAATAAATTTTGAAAATAAATAAATAAATAAAAAAAGAAGTTTTTACTTTTCAGCTTGCAGGCAAGGGTCTAGGAAGTGTGTATGTGTAGGAAGGAATGACTTAAACATTGAGCAAAACTCCCCTCAGCTTTGGGAGATTCCATGCCCAGCTTGAGAAGATAGTTACAGGTAAAATTAGTCAATTTAGTGATCTACCTATTTACTGACAATGGTCAGTCATGTGTATACTCTATAACAGATATAAGTGCGTGGTTTAAAATGATAATTTGACTGCCTTTGTGCACTTTTGATATGATTACTAGTAATCATTAACAAACTAAACATAAGTCCCCCAATAATGTTGGCTTTGTTGTATTTGCAGAAATAGTTGCTGGTGTTAGTACACCTTTCCCTTTTATTCCAGATACTGGACATCACTGGTTTCAACCTCATCGATGATACTGACTCACGCCTTGTTTACTATGACCAATCCTGGATAAAGAGGGAGTTGATCTCTCTAAAACTCCTTTTTTCTTCTTCTGCTGCAGTATATTAGATTCTCAGCCCCCTCCCCCCCAAAAATAAGTAACCATTATCCATCAAAGGTATTTTCAGAATGACCCAACACATCTGCACAAACACCATGTCACGTACCAAGATAAACACACTCCCACCAGAGTCTGTATCAGCAGCCGAGATAAACCAACACATATGCTGAACTTTGCACTGCCTATCAAGCCCTGAGTGTATCAGGGGACATGCAGACAGACAAGCGATGATGAGGCAGCCCCGGAGGGACAAAGATATGCCAGCAGGGCCAGTGCCGGCATGATACAGTTCAGCAACCTCTCATCAGAACAAACACAGAGCTCTCAAGTTCAATAATGCCAGCACAGGCACTGGTCATAAAAAAAAGTCTATTTCTTGCTCTAATACATCAGTTGTTTTCTGTAATTATGCATCGGTTGCTATGAAAATTCTGATTTATGTGGGTGCATTATCCATTTGCCATTCTAAAAGTTTGGAATTACCACGTTGTGTGTCAAATAATCCCTGACGTGCTTAAACTAAATTCAAATGCAAAACTGTAATGAGCTGAGAATTCGAAGGTTCGGTGCTGCCTTGTATATTTTCATGCAGGACAATATATAGAAGCCATATAGTCACAAATCAGTAGATGAGTTGTGGGTTTCAGTCCAGTTGTTCTATTCTTTTTTCAAAAACCGGTGTATTCTCATCACAACTTTTGCCCTGCCAGTTGCTCATTAACAGGCCACATCCTTGAAGACACTGGTTGAAATGTAACTGACCAGCTTGGCTTTCTCTCCATTTGTTACCACTGAATATAAATATTTTTAGTACATTTAGCAACTCTACTGATGTCTACCTGACCCATCATACAGTCTAACAGACTGCTCATGCAGTTCTGCTTTTTCACGACCCATGAAATATGCCAAATCATGTTTCTAATTTACAAGTACTTTGATCATATTGGTTTTTCTGCCTTCTATCTATTTCATCTCTCTGCTGTGGAGCATATGGCCTAAAAAAACAAAACTGTTAAATGGTTTAACAGCCTGTTAGCCAACAGCCTTGTCATAAATATGAGACTAAACTTAGGTTCAGGAGGTTATCAGGCTAGATGCAGTCACACTTACACCAAGCATGTGTGATGACACTTGGCCCAAGGGTAACTGCTAAGTCAACACAGCCAGCAAGGTGTGAAAAATGTTGCTGAGGGCTAGTGTTGTGTGCTATATCCGCTTTATGGGTAGGGGAAGTGAAACATACTGCGTTTCAGAATTCATTATGCAAGACCAACTATGTTCCTGAAACCACAGTGTACCAAAACTGCAATTGCTAACCTAAAAGTACCATTTATGTTTGCTAATGGTATAGCAATGCAGCAAACAGGTGATCCAAAAAGAATTAAACCTGATTTTTATGACTTCAGGGTATAAAACATGAGACCCTCCCCCCAAATACTCAGCATTTAAGACTTGCCTCCACCAAGAACCACAAAGAGCAATGACAAAGTGCAATTATTTTCAAGCTTTTTAATACAAACTTAATAAACCATCAGTCTCTCTTAACATGTAAGACACTGACTCTGAATACTTTGTTATACCGTTTGTTTTTATCAAGTATTGCACAATGTAGGTACAAAATTAATATACGATTACATTTTGTCCATAATATAGCAAAAATCTTTAAACTCTTAACAGAAAATACAACTCTTATGTATTTTTTCTCAAAAACAAAAAAAGCAAATCTTCTTATATCCCACCACTACGGAATATTCTGTACACAATCTTTAGAATAGTCAATTTTTTTTATTTTATTTTTTTTTTAAATGATGAATTCATTTTTAGAATTTCAATAAAAAAAGAAAACATAAAGTTGCTGCAGCCATCACAGATCACTGGAGTAGTAAAAAGATATAAATGCAATACCATGTCGTAGAAACAATAGATACTCTGATATTTTACAAACTCTGTACTAAATTAAATTATACAATTAGAAAAAGACCAGGAAATCCCACTTATTTAAGCCAATCTCTTGAAAAATTGGCGATGTCCAGTTATGTTTAAATACTGAAAAGAGGCCATGACTTGTGGTGGTGTTGTTTTTTTCTCTTTTTTTTTTATATCTTAAAACAGTCACATAAAAAAAATATTTTGTGCTTGGTTGGCAAAAGAAATAACAATGATGCATGTTGAAGTTTAGGTAACCAAGCTTGGACATCTTGTACTACAAGCTTCATCATTAAGGAAAAAAAAAAAAAAAAAAAAAAAACTCAAAGGGGAAA
>VUQI01036057.1:19476-42395 GCA_015106735.1 Paratilapia polleni
TTCTAATTAAAGAAAAAAAAAAAAAAAAAAAAGAATAACTCAAGGGGGCAAAGTAATTCACCCTCGGGCTCATGCTCTTAGACTCGTAACATAGATCTTACAGGTGACAAGTCACTTTTTTTCCTTTTATACTTGACATTCTGTTCTTGTTTACATTTTTTTATTTTTTATTTTTTTCAAAATGTGCATTTGTTTCCCCCTATCACATTATCTCTGGTCGTTTCTGTATGAAGTAGTAGCTTAAGTAGTACCTTTACGTGTACTAGTTGGCCATAACTGGCTGGAATTGCTGGTTAGAATACTGCATGTTGCTTAAGCTGAAATTCAAGCCATCCATAAGGGACTTGTCGTTAAGGCCACCATAGGCCGCAAACATATCGAAGGCATTGCTGTACTGCAGCGGGCTGAGGCTGAGGGAGCTGTCGCCTGGGAAAAGAGCACTCTGGCTGCCCTGGCCCTGCAGGCTGGGGAACACAAATTCCTTGGCATTGGGGGAGAGTGCCGAGGGCTTCTGGTGCTGCTGCTGCGCTCCGAGGCCCAACCCGTACAGAGAGTGCATGGAGGTGGAGATGGCTTTCTGTTTAAGGAGACTGTTCACATTCAGGCCCAGGTTGGTGGGAGAGGTACGTGCCACCTTGTTCCCAGCACCACTGCCGCCATTGTTTCGTCCACTGCTCTTCATCTTAGTGGAGCCAAACTTGGTAGCAGCAAAGGTGGCTGTTGTGAAGGTTAAAGGCTGTGTGGAGCGGGGCATAAAGGTGGGGCTGACCGCTGCTGAGTGGCCAAAAGGTGGAGAGGGTGAACTGGAGCCCGGAGAGGAGCCATTCACAGTTTCGTTGATGGGCATGAAGACCTGCGCATCTGGATTGAAACTGTTCTTGATCTCCTTGTCCAAATCAAGTCCAACATTACTGCCTCCACTTTCATTGCTGTCATCAACATACAACACTTTGACTGGCCCCTTCTCCCCAATCTGGTAGGACACCTCATAGGGGTCAATCCAGACACTGAGATCCTGGGGGAGGTTGTTGCGAACATCCTCGATGTCCAGCCCACTCTCTTTGGCTGCCTTCTCCACCACAGGGTCCACCTTCTCCCCAACATGGATGCATCTGAATCCTGAACCCTTGTATGGCTTGTCCGGGTACCAGTGTCCTTCATATTTCTGCTTCAGCTGCCGCTCCAGCTCCTCACCAAAAATGTTGACCCGCCGCCTGGGCAGCTTGTTATACAGGTATGAGATGATGAAGTTGAGGGCTACTTGGATTTCAAGCTGCATAGCTAACTGCTGAAGTTTACCCGATGCGACAAGATTATTTGTGTCTGACCTTGAATGTGTCCACTGCGTCTGCTTTGTTTATCCGTGTTTGGCAACACAGCTGCTCTCCAGTTAGGATGGCAAAAGCAACCAGAGCTTGGATGAAACAGGTTGGAAAAAATCAAAAGTGCTGGTTTTGGGTAAGTGGTGTCCTTCCACAGGGTGTGATAAGTTCTCCTGCAACAATTGAAAACAAAACAAAACGAAAACACACATATGTGCATAAGTACATGTAAATATATTTTAAAGGATCGCATTATATATTCACAGCAGATTTGCTCATGAAATATGCCTACACAGCTATCGGACACACTACAGGCAGGAGGAGGTGCAGGTAAGTGACCTTTAATTATTAAGCATTTGTTTTAAGTTGGCATGTTTTAACTGCTCTAAGCTCACATATATGCAAGTTACAAGTCATAAAGCACACAACCAAAGCAGAATCTTATCGGAAGGATAAATTCAAAACATATATAGTAATATAAGCTTATAAGTATAATAAATAATGCATTTATACTAACAACATGAATCTATTTATATAAATATACAGAAGAGCAGTTATATCTGGGATAAAGTGTTGTTGATCTTACACCTATATTACCCTAAATGCCAAAAAGTAGGTACTGAGCCCAAGGCACATAAACCTCACACTAGGACTGGGAATCCTATTACATAATAGGCTTCTAGATATCCTCCTTACAGCAAGAGACAGGAAAACTACTGCAGGGTTACTGCAAGTCATTATCCAAAAGGGTAAGCTTAACTTAGTGACTGCTTTGTAAATAATGCTTAATGGTGGATAAGTTGGCAAAGAAATGATCCGGCTGGGTTTCAGGCTTATAACCGTGCCACTGGGCTGGTATGGTATGCGTAAGGCACACAGATTAGTCGGAGCACTTCGACCCTGTGTCGAACAAACAACCTGTGTACACCCATGTTTGGCAATTTTATAGAAGGATTTAGCGATTAAACATTTAGTTTAAAAAAAAACAAAAAAAAAAACGGAGGCTGAATGTACAAAGCATAGAAGCTAATTTTAGGAAACAATCGGTGCTAAAATAGCTCTCTCTCCTCCCGAGAAGAGCTAGGTAGACGGATATAGATAGAGTTAGCTTGTAGAGGCTGCTGAAAAGCCTCGAAACGTTTACACCTCACTAGTAAGATTCCTCGCAGTTGTAGCTACAGGTCTTGACTGGTTTTACAGTTACGAGGTATAATAACACAGAAACTGCAGCGTACAGGAACAGCCTGTACTGACAGCGACGGAAAACGAGATACAACAAAAAGTACAATAGGCTACAGTGAAAAATTCAACAGCACAACGGACTCATTTCGAGTCTGTGTGGGGATAGTGCAATTTCTTTACTGAGAATTTTAAAAAATGGGGGGGCATACCGCACACTTTTACCGACTGCACATACATAGCCTGTACACCCCTCCCTAACTTCGTGGACTGACGCAGCAAATCAGCTTAGTTAAGTATGAATAGAGCTACAGTACAACTAAAAGCAAAACAAAGACAGCAATACACACATTTCAAGAAATACGAGAGCTGGAAAATACTTACTTGTTGTAAAAAATAAAGATTCTCAGTAGTTCTGAAGTACTGTTAGTGCAAATAGGGAAAAAAGTATAAATACTTTCTTCACATATAATAAATTATCAACGTTACAAAAAAGTATTCCAGTACATGTAGATTTCGGAGGATTGGCGTTTACGGTTTGCTTCGGTTTTCTGTTTTTAAGGTTATTTTACGTTTTTTTCCTCTTTCAGCAGGCTTGCAGAGTAGCTCCCTCCTACACGGGAGTTTCACAACTTCGTCCCCTTCTGGTACGGCGTCGCACTTATTTATAGCTTTCCTCCGCCATGGGCACGAGGTAGGCGGTGATGCGGTTCCAGAGGTCAAAACAATGCAAGCGGATGCGATTGGTCCAGAGCGCGAGTCCCGCCCTCATCGTGCTGCCTGAGACGAGCGCTGATTGGCTGATGTGTGCTGCCAAACTGGGACAAATGATCCTGTGAAACGAGAGAGACGCCTATGATGAGGGTTTGCGTCAGAGCTAACCTAGGTCTGCGCTGACAGCAAAAGGCAAAAGTCCTAATTAATGTTATTCACAAGCAGTATTATATAAAGAGACATCCTATCTGTGTTTGGGTTGCCTTGAAACAAATATAGATATGAAACTGTACTGTAAACCTTCTAGGGAGTGAATCTTTTTCTATTGATCTACCCAGGAGGCTGATCTAATTGTCATAATCAGATAATATTAGAGACCGTGTCCTTAAGAGCTGTAATACAGCTCTCCTCGCTTTCAGTTCCTGTGCCTTGTTTATACCAGTAACAGGAGACTTAAATTGAGCCTTTTAAGCGATCATAATCAAATTCGTGCCTGCACAATATTCACAAAACACCTTTTTGTACCTGCCACGAAAAGCTGCAGGAGTTATGACAAATGTATATAATGCCTGAGAGGAGATTCCCTACAGCGGAACGATACAGCTGGCAGCAGTGTGGGTGGTGCTGCATGCTATCTAGAAAACACAAGCGCTGATTGGTCTAAAACGGGGCAGGAACCCTACTGTGAATGGTGTACCCGTATCCAAGGTGCTGATGTAGGCTGCGCACGTCATTGCTCGGCTGAACGCACGCTGTTGCCTAATTTAAAGTGAACGAACACACGAAGGTGTATGCTCAAGAAAGGAAGTCGCTGCTGCGCGAAGGCAGTGGCACTTTAAAAGCGTTTTAAAACCACAATAAAGAAAACACGCTTTCCCCTAATGATTAATGATGTTATGTGAACTGTTATCCTGATTAATTTACTTGTTGACAAAGACTTTATAGGGCTGAGGTCAGATAGATAGATAGATATCATGTGTAGGAGCCTTATTTATCATCACAGCAGAGTGCTTGTAATGGAAAAGGAGGGTTGGTCTGAAACCCTGCTGACAGAGTGGACCTTTAGACATTCTTATGTTTTCCCAAGCAGGGTCATGTGCTTGATGTGAGCTGTAAATGCCTGCAAAAGGGCTCCTGTGCAAAGTGCTTTAGGGAACAAACACATAACAGAGACAGATGAGGCAGGGGCTAAAATAGAGGGGAGATTATATGGTTTGACATTTCCTACCAGATTCAGATTCACAATCTATCTTAAAGTGGAAGTGGGTGGGTGAGTGAGTGGACTGCCAGCAAGCAGCACCGTGTCTTTCGCAGTCCTGGCAAGGCCTTGTGGGTTGCTTTTACTGTAAAGATCTCAGTGCAGTCTAGTGTCACATGTCCTCTTGGATCATTGCCATAAAGACATTCTGTTGTGGCTGCTTTTTATGGCATGCTGTGCATGCTGTGGATGGTTCCTATGCGTTTTCACTAATGTGTATATAATTTGTGCCCTTGTGATGTTTGCAGTGGCAATAAAAGACGTCACCTGACAAGGTCAGCAGCTATAATCAGGCACTTTAAGACTGCTATATTGTCTTAGGGTGTAATCCTCTAATCATTAGAGTCTAACGTATCCACCACTCACTGCCGCTTCTGTCACATGAAGAAGTGTAACACCCTAAGATTGCTAATCCCCCCCAAACAGTCTCCAATGAGAGTTTCTGCTCCAGGAATGAGAATGTGGGTAGAGAGAAGAATTCAGGTAAATGAGCTCATTTTCCTTGTTGCATAGAAATCCAGCTCATCGGGGCTTAAACTTACCTTTTCGTGGCCTCTTTACACAGAAATATTACACCACAGGCCGTACAGGTTTACACCCAGAGTGGAAAAGAAGGTGTAGGATCTTTTTTATGTTTACTAACCCATTTCTCAGTGAACTGGAGGTCATCTTAAAAAGAAAACAATAGATATTGCATAAGCATTTGTAACAAGACCTTAACCTAAAATCCCTCACTCTGACGCCAGAGGATAACAAGATATTGTCCTCCTTCACTGCTGTCCTTTGACAGAAACACGCAGGGCCCTGTGATGGGACTACAGACCATAATAATCCACTTCTGCTTTCCTCTGAGCTGTTTGTGTGGTAAAAAAAAAAAAGACAATAATGGCAATAATGTAAAACACATTATCCTCTAAGCAACAAGGAACTTAAGTCAAATTGGTGTTTAAGGGTTGTGATTAAATAACCATTTGCCGCGTGTTTATTTGAGGTCTACCTTTATGCAGCAGTGACATAAACAAACAGACAGGAAAGCAACTGACACACAAGTGGAGGAGATTTCTCACACACCACTGCTTCCCTGTCTGCCTCCCCTGCTTCCTTTCCTTTTATCCCTCTTTCTGCTCCCTCGCCCTCCCTCTTTCAGCTCAGCTCAGACGGAGAGCCTTTGACGTCACAGGTTGTCATTACTTAACACAAGTCTGCAGAGCGCCCTGGGCTCCTCGTAATAGACAGATGCTTTGCTCTCCCTTTGAAGAGCAAATGAGACAGGGGGTGAGACATGCAACGAAGGAGACAGTGAGAAGGAGAGAGGAATACAGTTGGTTTACACACTGACACTGAGATTGAGATTTTTAGTGTATTTTGTCCTTTTTTTTTTTAAAAAACAACAACCTTGATATCACCAAAATTATCATCTTAAAGGAAGGAAGTCCCCACTGACAAAAGAGCTTATATTCTCCTTAGAGCCTTCAACAGTAAATACTAATATTTAAAGGAATTTAATCTTATTTTTGCTTCCCTTGGTGCGGTTATTGTTAGATAACTAACTAACTAAATAACCCTATCTGCTGCTGAACAGCCCACCACATGAAAATCAGAATGCTGTGAAGACTCACATAGTTTGGGTCCACTTGCGACCTTAGCATGAAAGGTCATGATGAAATACATTCCTGTTGGGAGTGGTTTCTTCCCGGAGAGCAATGCCCCATCTCTAAGGCACAAGGGGTCACCGAATGAGCCGCTAGATCTCAAACACCAATGGGAGATTTTGCACCAACATGTTATACAGTGCTCTATAACACCAGCATCAAAACAGCAAATTGAGGAAATGCTGTAGCTTTTGGAGTAATGGTTTTCCAGCCACTCCAGTCGAGTCACATCATCAATGCCAAGCCACACTGAAGCACTTGTGGAGGCACATGGCTGCCAAACATTTTACTAAGACAGCTTATGTTGCTTTTTCCTTTAATTTTTCCTACCCTAAACCTATAGCTATTGACTGAAAAACTGGCAAACTGCAGTTAAATTTGTCTGTTAGAATGATAGCAGTGCAACACAATATGTTCATCAACATTAATCAGCACAAGATAAACCTGGATCTTTCATTCATTCTACACAGTTAATACTGAAGCTAAAAAAGAGTGAAATGACCGCCCTGATATGTAAATCTCATTGAGTTCAGTGACTGAGTGTATACATCATCTTTTAATAGCACTATCAGCCAATATTTATTTATTTTTTTGTCTTTCAGCTGTGGCTGTCCATTAAACATCATGCATCAGTGGCCCAGCCGTGAGTCACGCAGCATGCATACACACAGAGGATTTACACGGCACGGTATGTGTAAATACAGAGGTTATGTGATTAGTTGTCACGACAGCAACGTAAATGCTTTTTCTCCTGCACATGTCGCTTTCAAAATCCACAGAGGCTGTTACATAATTCATCCAACGGCGGACCGCAGGGGCAACATCAATAGATCTACTTGCCGTCTGCATAGAGAAAAAAAGCATCTTAATATAACCAAGTGTAAACTGTGTAAAATGGCTCATTATTGATCTATGTTCAGTTTTAGGAAAAGGAAATAAAAGATGCATGCTTATCCTTAATATATATCTTGTTTTGTGTTACTGATGTATTATATTTATAGTGGGGCGCATGTCTTGCCAGTGACTTTAACTTATCTTTCTCAGTTTCATAAGTTTCTTAAATGCTGGTGCTCACCTTTTACATTCAAATTTTAACTCTCACATGAAATCGAATCTTCATGTGAGAGCTATTGCTTCTGTTTTTGTATTGAGCTGCTGCTTTACATTCTTTCCCATCTTTATCTGCATTTCTTTCACTTTGACCTTGTAACACTGCTCAGAAAAGCAATATGCTTCAGCTTTAACTTCCAGGCAAAAAAACAAAACAAAAAAAAAACACCACTGAATGGGACAAAAAATAAATAAAAAATCTCTCACACAAACATACACAAAAGAGCAGGTCAGTACCTTCAGGCGCATACCGTACCAGCCTGCCTCAGTGCTGATGTTCCTTGGAATGGGTTGTCATGAGGTCTTTTTAAAGCTAACTGTCTTCACCCTATATTTCTATTGATTTTGGCTGATTTAAAAGGCAAAAGGAAGGAGGGAGATAATCAATCAATATGATAGCTATGTATGTGCTCTGTATGAACTCAGCAGAGCTCACATATCAGGTCACTTTGGACATAAATTCCCTCATATGATAGAGTGACACCCTTTTTGCCTCATGGAGAATCAATTTAGTAATGAGACATGGATAGCTCATGGAAGATAAGAAAAAAAAGGTGCAGAGGAAATTTTGATTCATCCATACAGTGACATGGTTCATCACTTTCTGTGTTACATTATGTTATTCCTTAATTATTTTTTATTATTCCGTGCTCCCCTCTCTCGCCAATCATTCATGACTGTTTAATGTGAGGTCTTCCATTTAGATGGCAAAACAGCTGCTCACAGTGTGCACAGGATTTGAAAGGAGGGGTGGAAGGTCCCCTGTGTGGTCTTGTACATACTCCACATGAGTCAAACAGCAGGAGTGGATGCGCTCCAAGTTGGCAATCTAAACAGTAAACAAAGAGAGCCGGGTAGACGCTCTGCAGCATGTTAGTTTAAAAGAGAACATTGCATTATCAATAATTTACAGAGGCTCCTTGCCACAGCTTGGCAAGAAGTGCAAATGTGTATTTGACAGGACAACAGACACAGTATAGGTCTTAAAATTGTGATATTTTTAAAATCAGTACATGATTTTATCGAGTTGTTGAATTCTCTGCACATATTCTTCTACAACAACTAAACCTGAATGAGTCTACCAGTCTACCTGCAGGCCTTAAAGGAATTTATTGTTAAGGATTAGGGTTGCTTTTCATAATTTTGTAATAGTTAGCCTGTTAATGTTGACACATATTTTTATTTTAATGTCAGGGACCCTCCTCCATTAAGGGTTATAAAAGTGATAATGGGAAAATCTTTTCCTCAGCTCCCATTGCTCTGTCTATAATATTTTTATTACATTTACATAGATTCATTTGGGAGAGATTGTGATGTGTCACATCTCTGTTTGGTGTCCCCTTGATTGGATTTAATGTCCCTGCACAGTAAGCAGATTCTGTAAAAACTGTAAACAGGGACTTGCATGCAAAATCACAACAAGATTGACCCCCCCATCTCCTCTTTGTCTTTGCTGTTTTTTGGCTTCTTAAAAACTGTCTGGCACGTATGAACTTTAACACCTTGTCAATCCTTCAGTTTGGACAGGGGCTCATTTGCATTGACATTATACGTTTGTGGCCACTGAACGCCTCCAAATGTGAGGAATGTGGTGCAGCCCTCTGAGTACATTCACACCTGCATATAGAGCTGTTATTTTGGATTGGGTTACTTAAGGCACATTTTAGTGCTTAGTGTGACTCTGGGGTGTTGGGGAATCAATAGTGCCTTGGTTAAAGGAGCGTCGAGGTGCGAGAAAAGAAAAGAAAAGGGGAAATAGGGAGGTATAAAGGACAGCTGGGAGGATATGAAGAAAGAAGCAAAGAAGAGATGACAATTATGACTGTGTGTGGGGGGGGATGGGTGGACTGAAACCCTACAGTGAGCAAGAAAGATGACAGGGAAGATAAATTCGGAGCTAGCATATGTGAAAAGGGAATAAGAAAACAAGAATGAACAGATGAACACTATTTATTAATTTCAACTCTATTTTATTTTCAAAAACTCAACTCATCAGTATTGAGGCCTCTACAGGCAATCCTGTAAGCCTATTCAGGTGGTTTCAAGGCAGTGGCTGCAGAGTCTGATGCACTTATCATAATTCCTATTAGAACCGACCCTGCGTGACACAGCATGCAATTAGGATTCGTGGAGAGAAATTAAAAGTAAACAGCAGGGGCTGTCTGTGGAGACGTGTGCCTGATAGATGAGAGGAGAGATAGAAGCCACACACCGGTAGCTATCTCATCTACTTTTAAAATGAGATTCTGTTTTGACAGCTTAAGAAACACCCATATTATCTTGAAATTTTCTGGCTGTTCTATTAAATAATTCAACGTGTAATCATCCAGCCCGTCACAGGGAGCAAATTAGATCCTGCAACTTGTCTTATACAAATGAAACCATTTGATAAAAAGGACGCCCTGTGCTGTTTAGTCTGTGACGTCACATAAAGTGCAGCTGTTATTCCAACTCAGAGGCACGTGCATATGTTCCCCTTACACAAAAGACAGTATAATGTGTTTAAGTACTGCACTACTTTTTATGTATTTCCACCAGTTCTTTGGTGATGTACAATGCTGTTATTTACCAGCTTAATCAAAGGCTGATCCAAGAATAACAGGACGTTCCTTTGTGTCTACACACTGCATTTTAGTGTGGCTGTCTATCCTATGATGCCTTTTCAAAATGTTGAGGAAATGCTAATGACTGCTTATGAGAAATTTGCATGTTTTTTTTTTTTTTTTTTAACTAGTCATTCGAGGGCAAGGAAACTCCACAATAAGTAAATATTACATGAGAGAGTGTGTTTGTGTGCATGTGTGCTGCTGGTTGTGGTGGGGAGGGGGTTTAGAAGATGTGGCATCTGTCTAATTAGGAACACATTTATTCATAAATTCAATTAACTTGCATCAAGTAAAGTTAGATTTTCTTTTAATATGATTCTCATCCACAAAGATAAGAGATGTTCCTTTGGTTTATATTCCAAATCAGCATCCACATCTTCAGCATGTTTACTGATGGCCAGCTTTTCTTTGCTGTTTTGCCTCTTGGACACTGCCACAATTACTAATTCTTAGAAAGGGAGTGATAAGAATAAGGACAGTATGTCTCTGATTTACCCTAAAGTCATCTGAACCAGTTGGGACAACAGCCTGATACAGGAGTGCTTAACATAAGCTGTTTTCACACATGAACTTGGGACTATTTTGGGAGGATTAGGTCAGGATAGCTTCTACAGTTGTCCTTTCTCGCATGTAGCACGCAGCAGGAAATAGTCCGCTTCAAACACATTCACACTATTGGAAATACTCCATATGGTTCAGAAGAGCAAACTGCCTGAGTGTGAAGGAAGCAGTACATATGATGCAAACTCACTAGTGGTGAATGTTACATAAGCGCAATCGGAGCCGTCACACAGACTTTGTACTAAGGAGCTATCAGGTTAAAGACAGGCTAACGTCCTAAGTCAGACATGCACCTCTGTGGGGTAAATTGTCAGGCAATCACTGTATCAGAATTTCTTTCAGTGATTACTGTTAAGAAAAAACAAAAACAAACAAACAATACTGATAGAAGATCCAAAAAAAGAATGGCAATGGTGCTATACTATAATCAGTTAAATTCATGTAGCAAGAGATGCTGTAACCATATCTGTACAAAAGCATACAAAGAACAATTTACAATATTTGTGATCATATATGGGCAATATTAACACAATATCAGTATTTCATGTTTAGATATAAAGATTATCGTTAATACACAGTGACAACCCTATATCGTATGTTTGAGATACAGTAAATAAGGCAAAAACAGAGTTTGTACAACTCTAACAAGCTTGAAAGTCAATATTTGGTATGACCACCTTTATTCGTCAACACAGCCTGAACTCTCTTAGATAAAATTTCTTGTCATTTATTTAAGAAGTCTTCAGGAATAGTTCTCCAGGCTTCTTGAAGGACATTCAAAGCTGTTCTTTGGATGTTGGGTGCTTTTTGTTCTGTTCTCTGCTAAGATGATCCCACACTGCTTCAATAATGGTGAGGTCTGGGTTCTGTGGAGACCAATCCATGACTGATAGTGCTCCATTGTGTGTTTTTCTATCCAGGTTTGCTTTTACTACATTGGCAGTGTGTTTGGGATCATTGTCATGGTGACAAGTGAAGCTGTTGTCAGTCAGATGCCTTCCAGCTGGTATTGCATGGTGGATCAAAATCTGATGGTACTTTCTGTGTTCATAATTCCATCAGTTTTGACAACATCCCCAACACCACTGACTGAAATGCAGCCCCAAACCATGACAGAGCCTCCACCGTGTTTTACCGATGGCTGCAGACATTCACTGTTGTACCTCCTGATCTCCTCTGTACATATTGATGACTATTTGAGCCAAAAATTTGAGATTTGGATTGATCACTCCATGAGATCTGTTGTCACTGATTTTCAGTCCAGTCCTTTAGTAATTTGGCATACCTCAGCCTTTTCTCCCTGTTTCCCTTCCTTAAGAATGGCTTCTTGACAGCCACCCTTCCACCGAGACCATTTCTGATGAGACTTCGGCAAACAGTAGATGGATCAACTGAAGGCCCAGATGCATCTCTCAGGTCCCGTGTCAGGTCTTTCCTTTGACTCAAGACTTTCACAGTACTGTATACAAAGTATGTTGTATCAAATTTTCTTAATGAATAAAACTAATTAATTATTTATGATTTTTTTTCCCCAGAAGGATTATGACTTGAAGGAGATGTAGCAGATAAATGCAGCTCTGGGTATATAACTCTTTACTTTATCTTAGCTGATGACTTGCAAATACTTTGCCCTAGGGTACATCTGGCTGGAACAGACAGACACACACAGTACATAAACTCTGTTGTACTTTCACAGCATTACCAGACATCCCTTGTCTCTTGGCTCAGTACAGTGGTTGTGTATGTATGTGCTTGTGTGTGACGTGACAGGTTTAAGATCTCTTGCCGCCTTATCAATGAGTCACACACAGGCACAGTAACATGCACACATACAGCGTGTGACTCCCAGCAGCTATTGGTTGTACCTGTTTTGGAAACAGATATGGTATCACAGAGAGGCTGATGCATACTTAAAATGAGTACAGCACATTAACCTTTCCTTTATTTAGCTTCTGTCCTGTGGAGTCAACGAGGTGAACAAATATCAGATGGCAAAACGACTGGCCGTGAATTCAAAACAGAATGCAGGCAAACAGAGTAGATAGTAATTGACAGCAGCTCGGATGAATCATCTAGTGGATGTGTGTGTGTGTGTGTATGTTTATACATAATGGCAATAGAGTCAGTGAAGAAACTGCATGGATTTCAGTGGTTTTCACTGGGTGATGAATTTTCTCAAATCTCCATTAGCAATTACAATTTATTGTTTTCATGATACCCACCATTAACCTAAGCTTAAGGGGTACTCCACACCACAACTAAGTAATGCAACTGTGTTGCATAATCACACTCACAACAAAGCATAAAAACTGCAGCAGAAGCAGGTAGCTTTTTTATTTTATTCCACACGTTTCTTTTTTGTTAAAACCTGATGTCTGCGTTGCTCACAATGCATCTCACCCACCAACAGTTTGGCCAGAGAGCAGCTCGGGGTCACTTCTTTCTAACTCCACATCCAATGCTCAATCAGGTGACATCACTTGAAGCTGCTGTCAGACTCTGCACAACAGGCTTTATGTAACTCTTTTCAAATATGCAATAGGCCAATAAACTCCTCAAATTCTGAAAACAGGCTTTCAACTGTGAAACCAGTTTCCATTTCCCCTACTTATCTTCTACTGCAGCTGTGCTAGCGTGTGAGCAAAAAGAAAGCATTATCTGTGCACATATTATGAACCAGTCATACCCCATGTTACAGCTAATAAAGTCTCCTTTAGACTGAGGCAAAAAAAAAAAAAAAAATCTAAACTAGCCCTCTATTTATTTAATTCTTTGTTTATTTTGCTTTGTTTTAAAGTGTCCCCTCCCCCAACTCAAAGTGTTAACCAAACAACCGCCGTCTACAATACTCTGGCTATCATAAATCTTCTCACAGCTACCTAAAGGAAGCACCCAGCTGCTGCACTTCACACTCTAAAATTTGCACCAGTCATCTGAAATTTACTTCAGAGCCCAGAGTATGTGCACGACCTACCGTATCATTTACGAATGCCCTTTGATCCCCAGTGAATGCATGTGATGCATATGGTGTCCCTGCCTTGCCCCAAAGAGTCAAGCGTGTATGTAGCACAGAACACTGTGCCCCTTGTCCTGACCTTTGGCTGACACACACACACACACACATACATACACATATGCACACAAATCTTTTTTTTACATAATGGTGACAGATATGATATCTCTGAACAACTGTCGACTTCTGTGGAGAAAGTGGGAGGGACTCTGCAAGGATGTGAGTGAGGAAAGTCATATAAAGTCAATTTGTGTCAAACTGCTGGAAGTTCAGTTCAGTGTCTAATTCATGCAGACTTCTTGAAATGTTGGATAAACCAGCAAGCCCTAGGCAGAAGGCAGGGAAGCACCCTGGACAGATCATCTGCCCATTCTAATGCGAACAAAGACACACTCACCAGATTATGACTCTTTATCAGAAGTGCTTGTCAAATGCTTGGATAGCTTTGGCTACCTTCTGGCTTTAATTTTCTCTTTCGTTATTACACAGTTTTGGGCATTTTTTTATGTGAACAACAAGTTCTTTCACACCTCCTGTAACCCCAAATGTCTCCTCTTCACTTTAATGTCTTTGAAAATGATGGTAAACTGCAGCCCCGGAGCATCTGGAGGTAAAAACCTTTCCAAACACTAACTACAATACACTACTAGTAGTTAGTTTATAGTCTTTATAATGTTTCCTGTACATTGTATCATATTTTTGTTACCCTTTAGCTCACGGTGTCACAGTTCTCCTGTTCTTGGACTTTTGAATGAACCATGCTGGGCAACATCGTCAAAACAGCATCTTCAGGAGCCCTCTGGAAGGGTTGTCACACAATTGCCAATTCCCATCATCCCTGCTGATGTCAGACATTTAGAGGCAGTTCTAAACTACCTCTAGCGGGCTCCCAGCGGTGACAGGAGAACAGCTGCAATTACTGTCTGCAGGACAGGAAGCAAAATGAAAGGCATCAAGGAGTTACATCAACACAGCTATTGTGTTTGAAAGTCTCGCTACAGGTGAGTCTGTGTTAACACTTGTGTGTGATAGGGCTGGTTTTTGCCCGCCAAATGAAGGTGGGCAACTTAAATGCTAGTTGTAGCTATAGGACAAAGGTTAGGAGAGCAGAATAGAAGGCTGGACATAGCCACATTTCCTCTCATCTTGGTTAGATTAGATATACTGTATGTGTTTGAACAGAATCCTTCACAAAGCCTAATACATAAAATCTTAAACATTTCGAACATTCGCTTTTCTTACATTTGGATAGAGACATTAGGAGAGAGTCGTGTTTCTACTTGTTATGGGTTCTTATCATTAAGTCTACATATCATTTCTGATGCTTTACTGTGTCTATAACATGAATTAGCATGACATTTGTGCAAATCCACTGGAGGGATGAGCCAGAGATGTTGAGATGTCTGCACTCTGGACTGAGCAATCTGTGATGGTGACATCTATGACATTGAAATTAAAGTTATGTCTCTCTCTATCTTGCTGTGTGCTTACCTTTTATCAGAATGATAAAAGCTTTCGCTAAATCTCTACAAATTCCCTCTAATACATCCAGCAAAGTAAACTCTTTATAAAGATTGTAATGATCATTTTTGTTTAAACTATTCTAGAGACATGTTCAATTTTATGGCAATTTTGGTAGTTGCAGAATTATGCAATACTGAAAGCTATTCCTATTCTATCCACTTTCTTTGATATACACTCTCTGATATACACTTTTTATTAGGTACACTTTGCGGTATCGGTTGGACCCAGAGATTTTGGTCCATATTGACATGATAGCGTCACACAGCTGCTGCAGATTTGTTGGCTGCAAAACCATGATGTGAATATCTCTGACTATAGTAAATTCATTGTCATGTTTAAGAAAGCAGTTTGAGATGATATGAACTTTGTGACATGGTGCATTATCCTGTGGGAAGCAGCCGTCAGAAGATGGGTACACTGTGGTAATAAAGGGACATGGTCAGCAACAATACTCAGGCAGGCTGTGGTGTTTAAATGATCCTCAGTTGGTACTAAGGGGCCCAAAATGTGCCAAGAAAATATCCCCCACAACATTACACTGCCACCATTCTGAACCATCGATACAAGGCAGGATGGATCCATGCTTTCATGTTGTTTATGCCAACATGAAATGCCAAATATCCAAATGTTGCAGCAGAAACTGAGACTCTTCAGACCAGGCAACATTTTTCCAATCTTCTTTTGTCCAATTTTGGTGAGCCTGTGTGAATTGTAGCCTCAGTTTCCTGTTTTTAGCTGGCAGGAGTGGCACCCGGTGTGGTCTTCTGCTGATGTAGCCCATCTGTAGCCATTCTCCTCTGACCTCTGGCATCAACAAGGTATTTTCACCCAGAGAACTGCTGCTCACTGGATATTTTCTCTTTTTGGACCATTCTCTGTAAACCCTAGAGATGGTTGTGTAGGAAAATCCCAGAAGATCATCAGTTTCTGAAATACTCAGAGCAGCCCATCTAGTACCAACAACCATGCCACGTTCAAAGTCACTTAAATCACCTTTCTTCCCCATTCTGATGCTCGGTTTGAACTTCAGCAGGTCGCCTCGACCATGTCTACATGCCAAAATGCACTGAGTTGCTGCCATGTGATTGGCTGATTAGACATCTGTGTTAACTAGCAGCTGAACAGGTGTACCTAACAAAGTTAGGTGAATGTTAGCTGAATGTAAGTGAGCTAGATAAAATTTCACCTCAGTAATGAAATATTGTAATGATGACGGTGAGCCCAGCACTGTCTCTCCCCTTTCCTGTGTCTGTCAAAATGATAACTCAATTAAAAATGACTGAGCTGACTGGAACCTTAACTTCACCCCCACACAACCAAACTGTGTTATTAGCGTGTTGACGTAACTCCTGATCTGTTACAGCAGCCACCCACGACAATGAGTGAAGGGAGAGAGAGAAAGAGAGCAGAGGAGAAAAACTCAATCTCCCTGATTGTCTTCGATATCCAAGAGCTCCGAGAGCCACATTTCTGTCACTTAAATTTCACAAAGTGCCTCCTTCTGTCATCTCCAGACTGTTGTTTACCTCCACACGAACAAAACTGCCATTAAGGCACAAGTCTCCTATGATGTCATGGTCACCATGGAAACTATTCTCACGGTCCTCCCCTCCCCTTGCTTTTCACCCTCTTTGATCTTTTAAATCTCCTCAGAGAGAGAGAGTGCCATACATAACTCTGTCTTTCTTTACGTTCCATGTGACTCTAATGTTGCTAAGACATCGAGGGACCGGCTGACAGACTTTCCAGAAAAATGAAGTAGAAAGAAGGGCGGTGCCAAAGCTGCAATGTTGAAAATCATCATTAATTTCTAATCTCATCGTCTCCATCCCCACATCCTCCACAAACAGCTCACACAGGTGGCCACACTGACACGTCTTCATCTGAGATTTACTTAAAATTAAAAGGGGTGGATGGTTAGAGGAGGAGGATGAACAGGAAAGACAGCTGCAGTTTAGAATGAATTTGTCGATTCATGAGGGAGAGATGGGGTACAAGACACTGGCCTTTAGAGATGGATGAGAAAGGTAGGTAGTAGTGATTGATGATTGAGTATGAGATTTAAAACTAAATGCCGATTTTTTTTTTCATGCTCAGCACCAGAAACTTGATCCAGATCAACACTGTCATCGCCAGTCCCAACCTACCCTCTCTGGGAGACAGTGACGGTGCACTTTGTGAGGGACGCAACAGAACAAAGTGGAGACATACAGAGAGAAATAAGGACATGGTGGTTATTTCAAGAGTTTTATTCCACCTTTCACAAATGGACATTTGAAGAGTCCTGAAATATTCATTATGTAAAAAGTTTTTCTTATCTAAGTCCCATACTTCGGGCAGAATTGAATTTCTGTTGTGCGCAAACCAAGAACCTGGGAAACACAATTAAATCCAATTAAAGGAGTAGCGTGACATTTCTGGAAATATGTGATCAGGTTTACTAAGAATCTGATACCACTCTAATATCTGCCCACTGAGCTGAAGCTAAAGCCCACAGCCAGTTAGCAGAGCTCAGTATATAGATTGGAAACAGGAGGAAAGAACAGGTTTGACTCCTTCTTGCAAAAACTAAACATTTACCAGTAGTATCAACCATCTTATCTAAAGTATTCATTTCAATCATGCCTGTATTGTAATTTTGAGATATGACACAAGGTTCATAGAAATACCAACAATAGTCTATGTTTTTTACACAGTATAACAGAAATCAGGTTTATATTTCAAATTGAAAATAAATGAATAAACATGTATCAGTCTTTAAATAAAGCCCTAATTCCATAGTAACCTCCATCAGGTGGATACACCTTACATTAAAAAAAAAAAACCTTGGTTTTATTCTCGAGGGTTTTATTTATCAAAATCAGTCAGCATTCTGAGGCTGCCTTAGCAAGTCATGCCCCACTGTAGCTGATAGTAGTCAGGACGACCTGCTGGCACTGATCACTCTTGCTCTCACTCAGACTGGGTTGTTATGTAAGGGTACAGGTTTATTTTTAGAGAGCGCGATCCGAGGAGACACCCACTCCTATAAATCCAGGCTTGTGCGGTTCCATCTTGGGAACATATGGATAACACGCCGTGCTGGCTCCAGCAGAGAAAGGTGCGAAAAATGTTATTTTATGTTATATTTTTACTGCAATTTACAATTTTTATGTAGAGTACTTGAATCCTCACTTTCCCCTTGATGCAAAAAAACAAAAACCAAAAAAAAAATAAAAACTGCTACAGTATGTTGGCCACAGTAACACTGAAATGAAGCTGAGCAACATAAGAAAACAGTGGCAACCAAATTAACAAGTGTTCATACTTGTTATGGTTGTTGTTTGTCTGTGTGGGCTGGTCATGGGAGGGGGGGTGGGGGGTTGTTTTGGTTTGTTTTTCTTTTACTGAAGCCCGGGTCACTGTGCAGAGCGGTCAGCGAGCAGTCAGGTCTCAGTGGCTCTGGTCAAATCCTGCTCATGTGTTATGTAATGGGGACATACTGTACAGTGACCTAGTTAGCACTATTTAAGCGCAACCCATATAATTGCTAATGTATTTACACTGCCTGTGCAGTGCCTGAATTAAAATTGTTACAGGGAGATCAGATGCATAGGGAATAAAGTTTAAATGAGAGCAATTAGCAAACTGAGGGCATGTGAGCAGAACCTGCAAACAGTGTGTAGCATTTTGGATCAATCACACACAAAAGTTACTTAAAACACGTATTCTGATCGTAGGCAAGTTGTTGCTTTAAATGTGTGTCACAGAGCTTCCTGCGGATCTGTGCACAGCTCACCAACATGTGGATGGGATAAAGAAATAACTCCACTCGTTAGCTACTTTAAACTAGTAATGAAAATATTTGCCCAAAACAATCCTGACATTACACATGCCCAGTTGAGTTCAGCCATTAGCCCGTGTCTCACAGCCTTTGATCAGCCCCCTGTCAGATGCCAGACCGAATACCAGGACTGTCCAACCACCCCTCCTCCCGCCACACTTCTCAATGCTCTCCTTGTTCACAGCTCGCACACTAGAAATGTGGATTTGTGGAAGCAGCATTTAAAACCTGCTCCTTGCGCATAAACATGGATGGATGGATGTGTGTGGAGGGATGACAGAGCGATGAAAAGTAACAAGCAGACAAGATGATGGAGGGGAGGTCACTGGTGGATGGGTCCTTGTGAATAATGAGAATGCATACAAACACTGAAAAAGCACAAGCAGCCGCCACCGGAGATGGGATGAGGAGCAAGAGAGGGAGAGCAAGTGGAAAAATCATTATCTGAGCTCTGAAGGCCGTTTCAGGTCAGATTACTGGCAGTGAAAACTGAAAAGCCAGCACGAAGAAGGGAAAGGGTGAAAAAAGAGAAGGGTCAAGAAAGGGTCATCCTTTTTTTTTTTAAATTTTAGAAAGGTTTGCTGAAGTGTGTCAGACTGCCTTGTGTCGGTTTAGATTAACATTTTGTGTGTCGCAATCTCTGGCATAACTGTCAGTATGAAGACAAAAAAGAAGAAGAGAAGAGGCAGGAAATGCATTAGAACTCTTGTTAGCTTGTTTGGGAGCTTAGGACGCAAATGAAATGACAAAATGAGGGAGAAGAGGAGTAGAGAGGCAAAAGCAGACATGGGAGGAGGGACATTGTTTTAGTATCTGTGGTGCTGATGATGCCAGATATCACTGTGCCTTTGGGAATCAGTAGGGAACATGATGCTGTTTCTATTCTTGCATATCTTCATCCTGTGTACATGCTGCTGGATCCTGTCATCATCGCATGCGTTTCTCTGCTTCTGTATATTATTGCAGACACTCATTAAAAGGATGTACATAAAGTTTGTGTGTGCAGGAAAACACATACACATAAGTATACAGGATGAATCTTAATTTCATAGTTTCATCGTGCAAAAAATCCACACGCAGTGCATCCAACACCTCAAGCAGATAAAATAGGAGGCTTGAGGCCCTGATAGCCACAGACTGGAATATGAGGGGGACGCAATGTTACGGCACCCTCAAGGACAACGGAGGACCAGAGGAATGTGGCTCACCTCCAAGTTGCCCACACAAAAACACAATAGCAGATACAATCAATACAAAATGGAGCTTGAAGCTAAAATTATGTGGGGCCAAGCAGCTGCAAAGTGAAATACGAGCGCTGGAAATTGGAAATGGGACAAACAATAAAGGTAGCATTTAGTGATCTGACAGCAGAATCTCAGATTATCGATCACCCAGAGCTTGATTTACGTTTTGACATGCAGTAATAAAAAGATATTCATGCTCCACTTTAATAAGGAACCCAAATTTCCTTGCAAAACCGCATCAGATGAAGATGGCCTGTGTTAGTATGTCAATAGATAATAATTGGGAAGTCTTTGAAATGTGAGTGTTTCTTCTGTAGCAAATGTGCCAAGAGCAAAAGACCCAAGATCCAGAGCATTAGTTGGAGAAATGCATTAAAACCTAGCTCTTTTAATGTAATTGAAGTAGTAAATCTATCTCAGGTTTACCAGGATTTAATAAAAAAAAATGGATTTCTCATTTATGTGGAACCATATCTGGTGTGTCATGTGCTGTGCCCTATCACACATTTATTACTGGAATGATCTCAGTCACCCCTCACTGCTGATGAAGAAAGTATTACATCTGAGTGAGCAGATTAAATTTTCGATCCCTGATTACAATTCCAGTGACACATTGTATAATAACATAAATGATACCAGTGGTTCACATGTGTTTGCCATACAATGCTATTTTTATTATACGGCTGTTTCTCACTGTTGTCACTCTTTTCTTTTCATTGCCCCTAATCTTTATTAAATTATTAAAAAAAATGTTTTGTCTTGCAGAAATAAGGATTCAGTCACTGACATTAAGAGATAATATGTGTTTACTATTGCAGAAGACAATTGTACAAGAAGATTTTTGTGTTTTGGAAGGTCTTGAAGTGGGTACTTTCTAATGTTTTCACTGAAGATTAAATGGAAAACTAACAGCACAATAGTTCTAATAGCACTTTTTCATGCCATCTCTTTGAATTGTGAAATGAAGAGTGTTCAGCTCTTACATCATATCCAGGATGTTGCAACTTGTGTTGCCCTCAAGTGTGCCAGATTTAGTGGATGCTATTGCAATCTACTAATTGCACACTTGCTGTTGGCTCATCTTAGATTTCCAGTGTCAGTGCACAGAGCAGGTGAGGGGAGTTTATTCTTCCTCCATTCTGCCTCTGTAGTCAAACCTAGTATTTTAGCCTATACTTCGTGGCAATTATTCATCCTCCCTTGGGGTAACCTGGTGAGCAGTAATGGCATACACTATACTGGACTTTCCTTCTACAATAATTTCTTCGTTGCCTTCTTGTGAAACAGAAAATAATGATGAAAAACCTGTCACCATTCATCAGTTTGAGCTGCTGTGCACCTGAAAGCTTTTCTGTCTCATACACAAGGCAGCACTAATACAGTCCAAATATTCAATGTGCAACACGTTGATTCAATTAATTTTCACACATAATTGCCTTTTCTTTCGGTAGTCACATTCTATATACAGGAGAAAAACCACACATGAAAAAAGCAAAGCTTAAATAACACATAGTTGAAGATTGCATGCTGTGAGAGAAATGTCACGGTTCAATGAAGGACATTTTTTAAAAATTATTATTCTGATGAAAGGAAGAGACTGTTCGTAGCAGCCTTGGTTACAGTGACGGGGTCTCATAAAATAAACACCGTTTCCATCAGGCTTACATGTTCAGGAGCTGAATGGTTGGGATGGACCTCAGATATAAAATGGCCTGGGCTTACATCAGTCTTTCAGCAACAGGCTTGAGAGGAAACTATTTGTGTAGAAAGGGGGGAAAAAAGGTCCTTGTTCACTGTAAAATATTTGTTCACATTTTTAATGCATGCATTTGTAATGCATGAGAAAAGCTAAAGTATAAGTGAATATTTGCCAAAGCCAGTTCAAACTAATAATTTCCAATAGCTAAAAAAATCACAACATCCCATCTGTGTTCTTCTGCTGAAAGGGCTATTCAGTGCAAACCAGCGCACCTTTCTAAGAACAGCTCCTTTACACAAACACAGTACCACAAAAATTACTGATCTGTGAGCTGTTGATATTTGATTATACCAGCATCACATTGTCATAGGATAAGGAATATTTGAGCCCCTTTCAAACAGGGATCCTAAAATGTCAATTTCACATCTCAATGTGCACCCTGGTAATTTTACCACAGGCGTTTTGACAAAACCTTTTTCTACATTGGACCAAATTAAACTTATTTATCATTTTTAACACATACCTGAATTGCATAGTGTTGTATTAACAGATACCACGCGCATGATTACGACTGTCTAATCAACTTCATTTCTGTCTGTTGATTTAAAAATAAAATAGACTACTGTGCAAAAGTCTTGAGCCACCCCTAATTTCTTTATATTTTGCTAGGAAAATGGGAAATAGGAGCAGCATTGAAACATGTGCAAACGTACATTGAAATACAGCAAATAAGGCAATAACAGAGTTTGTGCAATGCTAACAAGCTTGAAAGTCAATATCTGGTATGACCACCTTTATTCTTCAACACAGCCTGAGCTCTCTTAGACAAGCTTCTTTGTAATTTCTTTAAGAAGTCTTCAGGAATAGTTCTCCAGGCTTCCTGAAGGACATTCAAAGCTCTCCTTTGGATGTCGGCTGCCTTTTGTTCTGTTCTCTGTCAAGATGATCCCACACTGCTTCAATAATGTTGAGGTCTGGGTTTTGGGGAGGCCAATCCATGACTGATAGTGTTCCATTGTGTGTTTTTCTATCCAGGTATACTTTTACTACATTGGCAGTGTGTTTGGGATCATTGTCATGGTAACAAATGAAGCCATTGCCAATCAGACACTTTCCAGATTGTACTGCATGGTGGATCAAAATCTGATGGTACTTTTCTACGTTCATAATTCTATCAATTTTGACAAGATCTCCAACACCACTGGCTGAAACGC
>VUQI01036080.1:0-15442 GCA_015106735.1 Paratilapia polleni
AATTGAATTGAATTGAATCCTATGGTTCCTGAGTGACAATTGAATGAGGTGATGCTCATCCTGGTCAGTGGACAGTCGTTTGCCAGACTGTAGCTTTGTTGTTCCCAATGTCTGCTGCTTGACCTTGTTCTTATTAACTGCCGTCTTAGAAATTTTAAGGATGGAAGCAACCCGACGCTCACTGTATCCCTCTGCCAGTAAAGCCAGAATTGAACCCTTCTTTTCCTCACACAAAACTTTTCTTTTCATTTCTTTTGGTCAATAGCTTTTTTTTTTATTCCAGTTACTTTTGATGTACTACTAGCACTGTTTTTGCCATCCAGTTGGTCCTATTGCAAGAGAATAGTGATGACCACAGCAATGGTTTTTATACTTTTCCTCGTTAAATAAGATTTGGTTCAGGTGATCACCTCATCAGTACCTTATTAGGTAGAAACAGGTGTGCTTGTGTTGGAATTCAAGAGACACTGGAATGGAATGACTGTCATATATGTAGAAATGCTGATTTCTGAAAAATCTTCAGGGGTCTCTTAATTTTTTCCATAGCTGTTTGTCAGCTGGAATAGGAACTGGATAGGTGGTTAAGAAAATCAATTCATAAGTTGTTAGAAATCCTGATAGCAATGAACAAGAAAGAGTAAAAGATTTAAGACAGTGGGAACATTTCAGAAATGTTGTAAATGACTAAATTAAACTGAAATGGAATAGGTGCATGTTTCTAATAAAAAAAATATGACATGATCTTAATCTATCCATTAGAGAAGTATAAATTGCAGCACATGCCGATTTGAAGTTTCTGTTTCCTGAAAATGGAGAGGGCATCCCAAAGCTTAGTGCTGTATTACCATCCATCCATCCATTTTTTGCTGCTTATCCAGGTGTGGCTCATGGGGGCAGCAGTCTAAGCAGAGATGTACAAACCTCCCTCTCCCTAACCACCTCCTCCAGCTCTTCTGGGGGGACACTGAGGCATTCCTAAGCCATCCGAGATATGTAATCTATCTCTCCAGCGTGTCTTAGGTCTGCCCTAGGGACTCTTCCCAGTTAGATATTCCTGAAACACCTCACCTAGGAGGTGTCCACAAGGCATCCTAGTTGGATGCCCAAACCACCTCAACTGATTCAGTTTGATGTGGAAGAGCAGCAGCTCGCCCTATCTCTAAGGGAGAGCCCAGACACCCTACGGAGGAAGCTTACTTCTGCTGTTTGTATCCACGATCTCATTCTTTTAGTCACCACCCAAAGCTTGTGACCAGAGGTGAGGGTAGGAACATAGATCAACCGGTAAATCAACAGCTTTGGTTTCATGCTCAGCTCTCTTTCCACCACGACAGACCGGTACAGTGTCTGTATCATTGCTGATGCCGCACCAATCCCCCAGTCAATCTTCCGTTCCACTCTCCCCTCACTCGTGAAATAGACTCCATGATACTTAAACTCCTCCACTTGGGGCAGCAACTCATTCCCAACTAGTGCAAGCTCACCATTTGTCACACTCGGTGTAGGGAGTGAACTGGAATTGGGCCAATGTCTGTGTGATGAAGTCATAGAGCAAGTGAAGGTGAGCCAGTACTGTCCACATTTTATTTAGTGAATGATCTCATTCATGAGCACAAACTGAAATCTGAATCTGAAAACTTAAAAAAGAACTGAATGTGCTGTGCATATGCAAATATTTCTTTTAAATAAACACTTCAAACACACTGCCTCAAACTCCTGCTCCTGCAAGAATCAAAATATCATCATAGCATACAGTTTTCTCTCAGACTCTGTGTTCACCTTTTTAATCTACATAATATTTTCCACAGTAGCAATCCAGTTTGGTCAGCTGATGATTCTGTACTCAGACCATTATCTCTGACATTTCACTGTGGACTTATGTTTCTTTTATGAGAGCAGAAGCTAGTAATGAGGATTTCCTCACACTGAGGCTCCGTGCCTACCATTAAGGCTCACTGCAGAAATCAGTAACATTATGTTTCCCATATGAAGTCTTTTTTATTTAATCTTGTTTGGTATTCAGATCTGTTGCAATTATGCGTTGTACATAGGTGCTGGACAGAACGTAAAGCCAATTGAGGCAATTTGGTTTTTAATTTTGTTTTTGCAAAATAATTTAAATGATTGTGTCTTCCCACCAGGTCAAAGATAACCAGGAAGAAAGTCTGCAGTTTGTTTCTTCCCAAATGAGACCAACATGCTGCAAAAACACAATTTTCTAATCTGCAGGAGACTTTCAACACCAGTCCAGCGATGCCTGATAGAGCTTTTGATTCATCTGTGTTTGTGGGTTTGATCCTCCTGATTCACTGCAGTGAGGCAGCAACACATCAACACATCCAGCCTGTTCTGATCCTCCACCAGGAGAGGTGTGAAATGGCAGGTTGTGATTGTGTGTGTGTGTGTGTGTGTGTGTGTGTGTGGGCGTGCTCTGGCCTTTTCCCCTCCTCTCCCACGTCCTCCAGCTCTGCCACAGCATTAGCATGCAAACAGCAGCTGCAGCGCTGCACCCCATCGCTCACTTCAAACAGCAGCCCAACCTCAGCTCCCACACGCACACACAAACATGCACGCACAGACAGCGTCGCACTGTGACCATGTAGTACAGTTCATATGTCACAACAGCAAACGAAATAGCACTTTGTACATGTCAATGAGATGTATTCATTTGACATTCATCCCACGCAGTCAGTGACACACGCACAGTTACCAACCCACACAGTGGAAGCACTGCACACGCACACAGTCTGTTTCTCTGCAGAACCAGTTCAGCTGTTCAGGATGTTTTCTTGATTCTTCACTTTCTTCCCAAAGTACAAATTCAAACAGTCTGAGTGCAGAAATGGATTTAAACTTGTGCATTAGGAGGTAACAGCACAGAAGCAGATCCCAGGAGCCTCTGCCAGAGCAGACATACACCTCTTCAAAAATGTAACACATACTGGCGCTATAGAGACTAGACTAAAAATGAACACAAGTCTTTTCTACTTATCTAAGCCTGGTATAGACTGGGTCTGCATTGATAGGCTCTGTACAATCTGAAAACACAGTTATCAACATGCCACAAACAATGAGTAAGAACACTTAAGTAACATAGCAAATTTAGCTCTCCATCAGACTCCTATATGAATCTAGACTGCAAATCAACTCCCAAACCAACGCCCACAAGACTTACAATTATCTCTAAGCTCATTGTGAACCCAACCCACTAATATAAGATTGGACTAATAATGGCTCAGAGCAGCTGCTGAGCAGTATAGATAAAAGTTCAGTGTGTCAGGGTTCAGTAGATCCACACAAACACCAAAGGAAGTCCCATAATTATAAAGGATTTATATGTACTCATTGCAGATGTTTTCTGTGCGATTTATTCTGAAGGGTTCCTGTTTGAGCACAACAATAGTTATCATGCCAGTACATTAGCTCACTCTTTGCTGTCACCTGCACAGTAGATATTTTCCACTCCATCCATTCATCCATCCATCCATCCTCATCTTATATTATCTTGGGTCGGGATGTGGTGGTGGCATAGACAGTATAAAAGATGGATGTAGCTTCATGGTCTGAAAAGTGAAGTGCCTTAAACCTGCATTCTTTTTAATGGTAACCAGGGATTGCAAAAAGACTTCTGGTACAATAAAAGTCTATGTGAAAACAGCCCTCTGCCCTGACCTTAGTAAACGCTTGATGAGTTTATGGGCTCAGTCATTTATTTCAGGTCATACTGAATAAAACATTGAGTCCATTTTGTAAATTTTGGTCATTGTAAGAAAGAAGAATTATGGAGGGTAAGCTCAATGGGCTAACAGGGTACTAACAGGTACTTTTCCACATTTTCCACATTTTGTCACATTACAACCACAAACTTAAATGTATTTTATTGAGATTTTATGTGACAGACCAACACAAAGTAGCGCATAATTGTGACGTGGAAGGAAAATGATACATGGTGTTCAAAATTTTATAAATAAAAATCTGAAAACGTTCAAGGGGTATAAATACCTTTTCAAGGCACTGTATGATCCCTCCAGCGAGAGCCTGGTGTGTCCTACTAATAGGGCTGGTCTGGAATACCTCCAGTGAGAAGTGCACAGCAGGCATTCTGATTAGAACCATCTCATTTGGCTCCTTTTGACATTAAGGAGCAGGGGCTCTGAGCTCTCTCTGGATGTCCAGGCTCCTCACCCTATCTCTAACGGTGTGTTCAGACCAAACAAGAACTGAAGCTTTGCCTCACACCACTTGCACAAATACAGTTGCTGGAGAGTTTTTGGAATTCACTCACAACAACCAATGGGAGGAGGAGGAGTTTAACTGATAGCTGGAACAAAGTTACAGTAACATTTTCAGAACTTACCAAGAATCTTATAACAGTGAAGGTGAATCATACAGACCACACATGGCAACAATAAGCTTTTCTTCCATTTCTGGTAGTCAGTGGTGTCAGGAGACTCCACAGCCTATGGGAGAATCTCAGCTGATAGGCTTTCTCAGCCCAGCGTTTTTGTTTAAATATTTTTAACTCCCCCGGATGCAGATTTGCCTCTACTTGTTTCTACTTGTATCCACAATCAAGTTGGAACAAAGGGGTTCCATTACCTTGACCTATATTTTTATTATTTTATGGAGGATTGATACTAAAAAGATAAATAAAAAGGCACCCACATTTATTGTTTGTGTCATAGTCTGGCCTGGTTTGTTGTCATTTTGGGGCTTCAGGATGGGTGGAGCAGCCTTCCTCCTACCCTTTGGGGGTGGAGCCCCGGGGTTCCCGCTCTTCAGCCAGGCACACCTGTGTCTCATCGTCATCAGCCGCAGTATAAAGGCACCAGCTTCTGCATCCACTCCGTGCCAGATTTTCAGTTTTAAGTGTGTGTTTTCTCTTCCTGGCTGGAAGAGAAAAACACACACTTAAGAGTCTAACACCTGTGAAACAAGTAAGCTTCTCAATCAATCTCATTTGGAAATTCTCCTTCACTATTGGACTGGAGTTACCTTCACTAATTCCTGTTTCCTCTCTCTCAGTGCCCATCCCTCCTGTGACCTGCGAACTCCTCCGGAGATTTATTCTTGTGTTGTTCACCATCTCTGCTCCACGTTGTGTTCAAATAAACATCTTAAAACTAAGAACGTCTACGCTGTCTGTATTGGTTCAGCATTTGAGTCCCACCTCTGCCTTAGGCTGCAGTGGCCATTGACAGTTTGGGGATTTTTTATTGTGTGTATTGAGTTTGATATTTGGGGAATATTATTTAAGTTCTTTGTGTTATATTATGGTTTGGTGTTGGTTTATGTGGATATTTAGTTTTTCATTTGGTTTTGCTACCTCCAGACTTGAGTCATTCCAAGTACTCACCTGAGGCAGGTAGAATACAAAAGGAAGCCATTTGCTTTTAAAGATGCGTGTGTTGGTGTTTGTGAACTCTTGTTCTCATAATAAAGGCCACAAGTTAGTGGATGAATTTTATTCCAGCCTCATGCCTTTTTGTTTAAACCTCAAGCTACTGCCGGTCAAACTGAGATAAGTTTGGTTTGCAGTATTCTTTTAGGAAATCCACATAAGATGCAAGATGTTAGTGGTGTGCCGTCTCTACCAAAGCTTCATTCAGTCTGCACTGTTCTTAAAAGTAGCAGTCCTCCTGTCAGCAGCAGAGAGGACAACAGAAAGACAAACCTTCATCAGCCTGAGTTAAAGATAGAAAAACTCACTTGAACCTGCCAAAATGGATCAAAGCATCAAACTTTAACAGTCATTTAAATAAAACTCTTTCTGTGGGTAGACATGCAGATTAGCTAACTCATTTTGCACGTCACAGCAGTCCCTTGAGAGCCTCCCAAGCTAGCAGGATAACCAGAGCAGTCTGTGGTTCGTTCATCATATTGTAAAATCAATGGATTCATGTGTGGGTGACCTCATAACTGATCTGTGCTTCAACACAGATGGTAATTTCTAATTACACATTCCCAACACTTGGGGGGTTGGTGGGAATGAGAGCAGAGTGCATTAATTAGCAAACTGGATGCTGAAAACAGGTCCTGAGCTGCAGATAAGACAGAGTTCAATGAACTGAGTGTTGTTGATTAGTCTGACTGTACGTTGTTGCATCTCTATGTTGCAGTGCGTGTAAGTGCATCTCTATGTATTGCTAATGACCACACCAGTGTAATTACTCAGTAATTTCAGCTGATTTCACTCACTGACGTCAAAGGAAGCAAAGAACTGTTCTTCACTCTGCTTCCCGGTTTGTCTGCAGACAACAAGGATCCAGCCTAGATGTTTTATTTATTTCTTGCGGAAGCTGAAATTATGTTGGTGACACAGTGATAAGGAGCTGAGCTCTGACTTCATACCTGCAGCAGCAGTGCAGTCAGCAGATTTAGAAACAGGGCTGTCAAAGGGGCATTTTTATGCTTTTTAAACCATAGAACCAACACTAAAACACAAAAAGAAGTGACAAATCCAACACCAGAAACAGAATATGCTCCTTCACAGTTTTTATTGAAAAATAAAAACACTGTGTGGACAAAACCTTTCCCCATTACGCAAGTGAAAATCATGTCTCAAAATACAAAACATCAATGTAGCCACTATGATGTCACCTACTGGTTTATGGACTATTGTTCTGGGGAACATTTGGAACTCTTGGTCTATTGAAACCAGACACCATGAGCAATGGGTGGACCTGAAAATCAAGAAAACAAGGACACTGCAAGTTTATATGACAAGCTGTTAAGAGGTACATAGGCCTTAAAGCACACCCTTAGGTATGCTTATGTTGTTTTGATCTCTGGCTTCTACAATCCAAATGTTGACGTGTCCTAAGATGCCCCGATGCATCTATACATAGATTGAAGGTGTTTTCAATGTTTAGACCATTTAAATCAAACACTGGTTAATTTTCCCCGTTGGTGCCGTTCATTTGTGCAGCTATAATCGCACTTGAGTGTGGGCCAAAACCACTGCCCCAAGACCTTTTGGAGGAGGTGGTCTCAGTCTGATTCCAAATGAACTCCAGAGCAGTTTGTTTATAGTGAGAACGTGATCTGACCAGAGTAAATGAGGTATAGGTGTGAAAACATCCTAAGTGACCACTATGAGTGGTCAGTTCATCTAGAAAAGTGTTATATAAATGCAAGTCCAGTTATTGTCTATTCTAATTAAGCATACAGTTAGTTGAGGCAGACCATGAAGTCAAGCTCAGTCCACATACATTTGAATAAATAAAAAATAAAAAAATCAGCAGCAAAATCTCTTTTGAGAAATCATGACATGGTTTCTCCAAAAATATGTCTGTATCCACCAATGTTGCCAACAGGACTTAAACCTCAATGTGACATATTTTACAAGAGAGAGACATTGATTCATGTGATTTTTTTCCGAAAGTTGCACTAACCTCTCACCCCCAACCGGTCACAGCAGATGGCGGCCCCACCCTGAGTCTGGTTCTGCCAGAGGTTTCTTCCTGTTAAAAGGGAGTTTTTCCTTTCGACTGTTGCCAAGTGCTTGCTCATAGGGGGTCATCTGATTGTTGGGGTTTTCTCTCTAATACTGTAGGGTCTTTACCCTACAATATAAAGCACCTTGAGGTGACTGTTGTGATATAAATAAAACTGAATTGAATTGAACTGAACTGAATTGAATTGAACCTTGCCAATACAAGACCACCGCAAAACTGATTAGTCTTACAGCCAACACAACAGACCAACAGCCAACTAAATATCTTAATATCATAACATTCCATCTATAATCTAATCTATATGATCTACGTATACAGTATACACATCTATAATATAACTGAGAGAAATGGGCAGTTAAGCAGGATTCCTTCATTTAGTAGTAACACTGTCTTAAAAGCAGGCACAAACACAGTCTCAACTATATGCAACAGCAAGACCAAACCAAGCTGTTACAATACACAATCAGAAAGTCAGGTGACAAAATAAAATGAAAATTTTCCTACCTCCATTGTCAGCCTCTAGCAAAACGACTTCAGCATCAGTTCTATCATGACAGATGTTGATCATGTGGAGGCTCAGCACTGTCAGTAGATATGAGCAGATGTCACTAATGGTAACCTCCATGGTGCAAGCTCCACATCTTGATACCAGGTAGCACTAACTTTTGCAGACTCTCAGCAGAATCTTCAAAGCTTAGGATAGTTGGCTTTCTGTTTTCATAAGCCTAAAAAAATGAAAACCTGTTTTTGTTTGTATTTCTAAGCTATTTATTTGCTTGCTAACATGAAGAAAGCATTATGTAGAAAAATCTAGGGTAATTTACTTGGTAAGGAAATCAGGGAAGATACAATCTGCAGGCTGCATCTGCCTCATTTCTTACAGTAACTCTTCCCAAAGCCACTGATAACAGAAGATCCAGCAATTTTGTGGTGCCATGTTGGTCCCAGCTTTTTGGAAGTGGCACTATAGACTATATATAAAAGACTTACACAGCCACTGGTTTTACACTCAACATTTTAGCGTTTTAGCTGCCGCCATTTTGGTTTTGAAACCAGAAGTTACCATATCTGGATAATAGCATAGTTAGAATACCAAGTTATCAGCTAAGGCTAGCGAGCTTGGTTACCAAGCTGCATTCATAAATTGTATGGGTACAACTCACAGACAAAGATACCCGCTCACCAGCTAATCAAATACTAGAATTTCACTCATCAAAACTGAAGCACAAACTTATTAGATGGGCTGTACCTCATAGATGATTCCAGATAATTCCAGTAAAGCGCTCAAGTACTTTTGGAGCTAGCTTCAAGTGGACATTAGAGGGACTGCATCTTTTGGCACTGTTTGAATGGCGCAAGTCCTTTTGTGGCTGAAATGTGTCGAAGCAGTTCTAGATTGGGCACCGGCAGTGCTTCCGTGGAAAAGACATATCTGTGTGCTGCAGCATCAGTTACTACCGATTTTTTAAGTGTACACACAGTCTAACACAAAGAAAGAAAATACTGCTAAGTCTGGGTATGAAAAACATTTTTTACACAGCATATACATAACTCTAAAAGAAGATACAGCCACCTCACAGAGACAGATACTAAATACTGTTTTCTTTCTTCTCTCACTGTAATGAAGTAAGTGTGCGTGTTTGTGTGTGTGTGTGTGTGCGTGTTTGATTCAGATGTGACTGTGCCACCTAAATCATGTAGGCGCTGCAGCAGAGTGTTAGATATCGACACCATGGCAACAACACAAAGCTGTGTGGTTACATAAGGACAATCAGAGTTTCAGAGTGAAAGGACAAACTGATCAAAAACAGTCGTAGACTCACCTGGGGAACTGCAACACTCAGTGGATCTAAACTGATGTGGCGGAAACTGGTCTGATCTCAGACCCAGTTTAGATGCTTTCATTCAGAGTATCAGAAAAGTAAAGTGACAGTGCATCAAGGAAGCATTATTAATAAGAAGCATTATTGCATCTCTAAAACGCCCATGCAATCTTCCCACCTAAGAGTGTTACTATGTCCGATCTGAGGGTGCCTCTCCATCAGGAGCCATCAACCAGTGGACAGCGGCATTTCAGATAAAAGGTAGTTTGTATATTTTGACCAGCTTCGCTCTTTCTTAAAGCTACACTATGACTATATACTCTCAGAATCAGGGGTATGGAAAAAAGTCAATATCTGTTCCTACAGGCACCATCGGCATAAATATACCCCTAGAATTAATTATTGGACCTCACTGTAACTATATGTATGTTTTCAAGGGTCAAAAATAGCACATAAATATTCCCAAGCATTGAAAGTTAGATATTTACACCATTTCTTCTAGATTTTACAGTGCAATATTATGAGAGAGTTTGTATTCAGACTAAATTAGGTGAAATATTTATTTTAGAGATTTTAAGATTTAATGTTTCCTTATTCTTTTAAACAACCATCCTGGGGTGATTCTAAGCTAGCTGGAGGTGCAGATGAGAGACAGATAAAGCTTTAAGGTGACGTTAGAAGAGCTGTATACAAATGCCAGTCCACTTACAAGTAAATAACGATTAAAAAATACACTTTTTGATACCTAATTTTTCACCATTTTTTTTAAAGGTCCATTTTTCTACTGTCACAAAATTGAGGTTCAATAAGGTTCTATAAATAAGTAGGGGTGTTTATGGTGACTAATTTACTGGTCATCTAAATGGGAGACTCAAAATCGGACAAGTCAAATAGTCTAAAAGTAACTAAACATGCAGACAAATATTGTCTGTGTATTTAAGAGCCATTTGAAACCTTTAATCTCATTATTCAATCATCAAATTGTACTGTAAATCTTGCTGAAATAAGCATCGCACACTTGATGTCAGATTAGTCTGCACATTAGGTTAATGTTAACTTGTTGGTTAATTACCACTTACCTGTGCAGACTGTGGTTATGCCTTGTTCTGGCCTGGTGGTTATCTGCCAGTTTACTCACTGCTATGTTCATGTTCTTGATCAAAAATACTGTAAAACTGGTTCACAGAGCTGTTATCTGTCTTACTTTCTACCTCGCTTGTTTACAACTTCTTGTCAGAGAGAGAGAGAGGGGCACTGCTGTCTGTCAGGACTGTAGCACCATCCTAGCATCTTAAAACCAACAGTTAACTGGTGTTGTACTTTAATAAATTATGAATAATTACTTTAACTGACTAGTGTTTCTGATGTCGACTGGTGAGGGGACCAAACGCCTAAACGTCAGCAAGTCAAGCACATCCCTGCAAAAAAGTAACCTCTGTCAAGGGTACAACAGCAGTACCTTATAACCCCAATGACAAGCCGTTGTACCCCTAAAGGTACAATAAAGTACTTATTTGCTGATAATTTACTGCTAATTTAAACTGATCACTTCTTGTTTTACATTAAAAGCTTTGCATAGGTGAATCTTTACTGTTAAACCACAGGAAACACTGTATTCATCAGCAAAACTATAGTGTAAACAGTTCATTAATAATCCTTTGATGTTCCACCTCACACATCTCATACTTCACTGTGAAGACCTTGAAACCTACTGAGTTTGTGTAGGAGCTGGAGTGGGCAGTTTGTTTATATGGAGATGTTTCTCATTTACCATTGTCAGAATAAACAGAGATGACTTCCATGGAGACCACAGCGTGTTATGGCTTTTTTTTTCATAACCAACACAATGCAGAGGTTTCTGGTTACTCTCATAGATTTTAATAAACGATAGACATAGCCATCATGACGTCACCCATTAATTTGTGGACTCCACGCTGAGCACCAGACCCGATTTTAATGGTGCAGCTTAACTCTCATAGCATGCAAGATCTCTAGCTAAATATAAACCACTTTTATCCCAAGCAGTTTAATTCTTCATTACATAATTTATATAATCATATAAACAACACTATGGTGGGAGGGACTAAGAGATGAGGAGAAGAATCGAGGATGTAAGATCCAAGAAATGAGAAAGGAGGACTGCCTCTGACACCTGCTTCCCCATGACATCAAGCAAATCATGAAAGACAGCAAACTATTATTGGCCAGTGACCAGCATGCCTGTCATGTGTCACAGCAAGTCACAAAAAGAATTTAGGACTCCATAATCTCAGCATTAGGCTCATTTTGAAAGGTGTTTTTTTTTTTTTTATTTTATGCTGTGCTTTAGCTTTCACTTCATTTCAAGCCTTCATATGTTCACATGAAGTGTATTCAACAATATGCACTTGAGCAATGAGACTGGGCACTGCCCTGCATACAGACTGGGTAAATGTTGTCACATTTCTCCAAAAGATCAGAAAATACCTTAGTAACCTTTTTATAAAACTGGAAAAAGAAATGTTGGAACTGTTTGTTTCAGCCTAACAAAGAGGGACTGATGGCTCTCCGACACTTGGCTGATTTCTGTCCTCTGGTCCAGACTTCCCTCAATCACCCAAATTCCTCTCTATGTTTAGAACGGGACTGTTTGTCGGCCTCTCGTTCCCAGATTAAAAGTGCCCCTTCAGCGTAACGAGCTGTACACACAACTAGTGATGGGACTTAATCACTGCTGAAAATTTAATTAAATGTTAGGAAACAGCTAAAAAAATGTGACCCAGCATGACTCACTGTGTTGTACAGTTTCTGAGTTGTGACCCAAGCAAAAACACCACAAGCCCTGATTTTCAGATATGCATACACTGCCTCTTCACTTGATTAGTTATTTTTTAAATAACAAGTGTCAACCAAATAAAAACTACACGCTGCAATTAATATTTTCATAACAATGCATCAAAGTGTTAACAGCAAGATGACATGAAAGGAGACTCTGAAAGTGGTTGTGAATCTCTCTACAGAGAATTATCTCCTGAATCTGTAGCTCCTCTCAGCATTATGGATCTTTATAGAGAGTTTCAATTCACTGTTTGGCTTTCAAACTTCACTGTTTTGGTTCACTCTCATGGATCACAGCTCCATTTTTTTGTGCAGCAGGCAGATTTTTCTGTTCTAAAAATGCACTGTACCTGACATGGGCCCTGTACTACAAATCGAATTCATCATACCCCAGGACATCTTTATCTTTATCTGGCTTCACATACCTTAACATTGGCTAAGAGGTCACACAAAGGCTATCACCTGAGTAAGTTAACCCAAATTTTATCAATCTGGCTACGAGTGAGTTCACATGAAAGGGGTGGCGTTGGCAGCATCTGACCAATCACAAACATGGATACGTTTGCTGGTGGCAGAGCGGCTGATTTTACAAAGAATATAAAACTACAATATGAGAAAAATATGAAGAGGTTAAACACGTAATACGGGCTGAAAGTAACACAGCAGCCGCAGTATGAGTGCCTGTAACAGGGAAAGCACTATACAGCAGTATAGTATTATTAAGCGCTTTGGTCAGTGAGACTGGAAAAGATCCACTACATTAATAAAGTTTAGCCTATTTGAAGCAAGGAAGGAAAGCCGGCAAAACTGCTGACGGTTAACAGAGAATCAATGCTCTGTCATTAAGACACAGAAGGATCTGATGGATTATAATTGTTATTCCATTAAATTAATATTTAGATGTACATAAGAGTAAGTAAGAGTAAGTTTTAGTCTTTATTCTTTCAGCTGAAACCCAGTGGTGTTTAAAGATCTGAGAGTAGCCTAAAGATTAAATATAAAAACAGAATTCAATGGTAGGTTTATACTACATAAATTTAACATAAGGTCCACAAGTATAAATAGGTTTCCTGTTTTCCATGTATTAATACTTATAGAACAACAAAATTGTTGTAAAATTGTTTGCAGACAAAGGGGAAAAAAACTGGATTAAAATTGTGTCTAAGAGTATATATTTCTTACTGATGTTCATCAGGGGAACACAAAGACTTCAGGCACTAAAACTTTAGACCTTTCTGCTATCTGCACACAGAGGTCCGGAGGGTCTTCCAGGAATGGTGACACTATTTTCCAGACTTTCCAGATACAGAATTGATTGGTCAGAAGGTGATGATTTCATTCCTGTTGATCTCTAGTCTGGAACATAAGCTGCTCTGGAGCAGATTAGGCTCACAGCACAAGTTATCATGATAGTGTACCACTGTAAGAAGTGAACCGCTTTCCTAATACTGAAAACGCAGGCAAGTTTGCATTTCAGTTAACTATCAACTATCAAATAGCCTCTATGTCTTCTGACATGTTGTCAGGTCTTATTTTGTTTGTCTGATGAAGGTTCTTTTGATAGACTATTTGCAGCATGTGGACCTAGCATGACACCTGCAGTTTATTTTGACCAGCATTCATCTTGCCTCCATCGCGTCAGCATGACACTTTCACAGAATCCAGCAAACAGTCATGCTGTCTCTGGTACAGATTCAGTGCTCTTTTCTCTCTTCTTTATGCGTTGGGTCACAATGGTGGTTAATTTTGGTTTGTTCCACAAAAGAAAGTGATCAGTTCTTCCCCTTATTATTAACCTCCTCACTGTCAGTCAAGGCCTTTGATGTGTCACACTCTCATAATTTCCCTTATCTTGCAACTACTCAGATGAACTGAGTTCCCTTTAACAGAGGATTTTTAAAAGTACTGAAGCAGTTAATTAACAGTTTATTAATAACTTTTTGTGCAGTTAAATATTTATTTCTAATGTTGTCATGGCTCCCAGATTGCCTCAAACCACATGGGGTCTGTGTAACCTTTGTTGTCATGCACTGTGGTTGCGCTGCATTGTGTTGTGTTGCGGCCGCTCCTCATTTGCATTAACGTGAAGTCTAGGCTACTTCATGCAAATCCACTGTGACTGGATGCCTCTGGAAACTCTAGAGGTTCAGACTGTTGATCTAAACTGAATACAGATTCAAAAACCACGTGGCTTAGTTTTGCCTCAAAAGAAACACGTAACATAAGAGACAGTTTGCAGACAAGCCACCGTGTTGGTTTTGCTTCGAAATCTTGGAGCACACATCGCACAGAGGCATTTCACAGGTTGTCTGTATAACCGTATGAGAGGAGTAGCACTTCTCAGTCATCTACTGTAACGTGACACTGTCAACAATCAGATTTTATTGTCTGGTTATTGTCTGCTATCATCTGGATCTGGACATCTGGATACATGTTGAGGAGACAGCTGACACCATCTCCTTTGTAAATATGCAATACACATACTGTTTTGCCATGAGTTCTCCTTGAGGTTCTCTCCTACATTAGCTTCAATTCAATTCAGTTCAATTTTATTTATATAGCGCCAAATCACAACAACAGTCGCCTCAAGGCGCTTTATATTTTAGGGTAAAGACCCTACAATATTAGACAGAAAACTCCAACAGTCAGACGACCCCCTATGAGCAAGCACTTGGCAACAGTGGGAAGGAAAAACTCAAATTTAACAGGAAGAAACCTCCAGCAGAACCAGGCTCAGGGAGGGGCCACCATCTGCCGCAACCCGTTGGGGGTGAGGAGAAACAGAAGAGAGCAGAGGGAGACAGGACAAAAGACACACTATGGGAGAGAGACAGAGTTTAATAATAACTAATGATTAAATGCAAGTGGTGTATAAACACATGGAGAGTGAAAAGAACTGATGAAGATGGAACGCTCAGTGCATCATGGGAAGCCCCCAGTAACCTAGTCCTATTGCAGCTTAACTAAGGGATGGTTCAGGGTTACCTGATCCAGCCCTAACTATAAGCTCTATCAAAAAGGAAAGCTTTAAACCTAATCTTAAAAGTAGAGAGGGTGTCTGTCTCCCGAATCCAAACTGGGAGCTGGTTCCACAGGAGAGGGGCCTGAAAGCTGAAGACTCTGCCTCCCATTCTACTGTTAAATACCCTAGGAACCACAAGTAAACCTGCAGTCTGAGAGAGAAGTGCTCTATTGGGATAGTGTAGTACTGAGGTCTTTAAGATATGATGGGGCCTGATTTTTCAAGACTTTGTAAGTGAGGAGAAGGATTTTAAATTCAATTCTGGATTTAACAAGTAGCCAATGAAGAGAAGCCAATATGGGAGAAATATGATCTCCCTTTCT
>VUQI01036084.1:2781-16522 GCA_015106735.1 Paratilapia polleni
TTCAAAACAAAGTTGTTTTTTTTTTTTTTTTTTTTGAAAAAGAAGCAGAAAACCCATGTCAGATACTGGACATAAGTTACACTTTTGTATTTTCATGTAAATAGTTTTATTGACAGTTTATATGTAATATATTGGGGGAAATAAAGTAAAAAACAAATGTGTTTGTTACAGCGGTGTAGATGAGTCAATTCATAGTGAGGAAGGTTTGCACACTTTGATAAACAGTGAAACGCACAAATTTAAACTTATAAGATTTGACATGTGGGCAGCTGAGCCATTCTGTGGTTCATTAAAAGCAAAACTGCATTCAAGCAAGGCACAAGCCAATTCATTGGCCTTAGTTACTGAGATAGTGAGAAGTAAGCTGTTTTTTTTAAACCTAATGCTCTCAGACCAACCAAATTTAAAATACTTCCTCATACTCTTTACAAAAGGCTTCACTTTTCAGTTGAATAGTTCAACATAGGTTCAACATAACTTTTTGTATTTATTTGTATTTAAAAAAATCCTCAGTTGTAGCTGGTAAATTAGTTACAGTATAATTAGTACGCCTGTTTTTATACTGCCAGAGATCTATGGTGGAATGGTAAAAACTTTGTCTCGGCTAACAGTTTGACAGTTTTCTGGTGTACATCAGTTATTCAGTAAGGAAACTGTTTCCAGTTCTGCTGTTTTTGAGTTGAGTTCTTTAAATGTCATTTATTTTAAACTAATATTTATGGCAAATAAATACATGGTGAATTTGAAAGGATTTCAGTTCTTGTGATTGTGAGTGTGATCATGACAGCAATAAATCTCTTAAAGCAGCTTTTTATCAGACCAACTGGGGCATAGACTACCTTTATTCGTTTAAACTCATGGAGCCCTTTATCAAGAGCCATTTGATTTTCTTTAATGTGGTAGCCAATACCCACTCAAGTGGGGACCAATATGGTAAATAAGAATACTAGTTTATTTTGTAGATAATTTTTTAAAAAGCATAATAGGCCCACTTTAATGTAAGTAATCAACTGGGGAAGTTTTATGGTGATATCAGTTACAGGACAACAGCTGACCATAAACCGTACTTGAATACTAGGACCACCAAAAACATATCATTATAAATTGGAATACATATAAAATGCATTTGTGGAATTATGCAGAAACAGAAACATTGTAAGACATTTTTTAGTTGATATCTATGGGGAGAATTCAGCAACAGCAAAGTTGGTGATAGAAGTTTAAGCAATTTTTGTATTCAACAGATTTTTACTGGTGATTCAGTATATGCAGTACATGTCCCAGTGACCACTGAAATTGAAGTTAATTTAGATTCAAAATAACCCAGATAAGACCGCAGAGGTGTTTCAAGATGGAGGTGAGTTCCAGAGGTAGGGATTACAGGTCAAGCCTTGGACTTAAATATTCTTATGTCGAATGTTCACAAGTTCAAGAATGAAATTAAACTTTACTTGGAAATATTACTACAAATAAGGACTGTGTCTATTCATTTGAATTGAATTGAATTTTGTGTACTTGTGCATTTCTCGCTTTTATCTTTATATGCTTTGTTTTTAATCACTATTTTGTTACTACTTGTACTCCTCGCACTGATAGTAATTTTTACATGACTTTATATGACCAGATTTCTACTTTTCAGCTTGATGAGGGCTTTGTCTGGTTGACTGTACACTTTGTTGTTGAGGGGGCGGTACCACCACGTGCCACATACTGAAAGGACTCACCTAAACATTCATGTTGCTAGGGGACCTGACAGTCTAACAGATCCTCGAAGACTTTGATGTAACATTAAACACTAGAGGTGGAAATCACCAGAGACCCGATGATACGATATTATCACAATAGTTAACTCATGATACGATATTATTGTGATTTTTGAGATTTATCACATTTTTTCAACTGCAAATTATGTCCTCAAAGTCAAACTTTGTCAACATCTGTTTTATCTAATAAGATAAAGTTAGAATGTGACAAAAAATTCAATGCAATCACCAGGCAGCCACTTATTTTTCCTAGTTGCAAGGAGATCGTCATCCTATTTTTACTCGAGTGTGACTGAGCCGTTAGCTCGCTCTGAATTAGGAGGCAGCTTTGTTAAGCTAAGTGTGTCCAGTGTTGGATGGTTTTTCGGTTGAGCCGATTTAATGTAAGTTTGCTCGGTTAACGTTATCTCAGGATGGTGGTGCATGAGATGAGCCCTCTTGTTCATAGTATTCCCAGAGTATTTAAATTCATTTAATAAAATATCAATATTTGGTGTCCCTGTATTGATACAATATCAACACAAAAAATATTGCGATATTATGCTGTATCGATTTTATTTTTCCCCACCACTATTAAACACCGAAGCAATGTTATCACAATAGAGAAAAACTCGAGAGGAAAAGTCATTGAAACATTAACAGCAAAAGTTTAACTATTTCAATTAGAAAATGTTACATTTTTACTGCAAATGCATCAAAACGTTGATGTGCGTGGGTCCTCCTGTTGTTCACAGCAGAACCCTCACATGGTAAGGTGTTAACCCCATTGATTACTTTGCAACTGCGCAGAGATTCGTTAAAGAGTTGAGCGTTAGTTTACGATAATTTGGAAGAAACATGAGTTTAGCCAAGAAGAAAAGAAATATTAGAGGTGGTTTGTTTCTTTTACCACCAAGTCCAACACCGGCAGGTTTAAAGTACTTAGCAGTAATGTTGTTAGGTTGGATAAAATTTGTCTACATTTTAAGGCTGCAGCATTGAAGACAGACCACGACAAAAAGGAGGACTTTTTTAGTTAGTTAAATGTTGACCCTTCTCAGTAAAATAAACCAGTATTAGTGCACTGCCCATATAAACTGTTAGGCCTATTTGTGAGAAGAACCGGAAATTAATGTACCGCAGGGTTATTATAGCTTTGTATTTTACATTATTATTATTATTGTTATTATTAATGTTATTGTTGTTGTTGTTGTTGTTGTTGTTGTTGTTTTTAATTAGTTTACAGAGTGCGTTTGCTCATTTCAATGTTTTATTCACACCTAGTTTTACGTAACTATAATGACCTTGCCCCACTGTCCAGGTCATGAGAAAACAGCCATGGATGGATGGAAATGAGGCCTTCATTTTTGCAGTTTCCATCACTCACGCAGAAACCTGAAGAAACTAAGCAGCCTCGAAACGTGGGTTCACGGCTCTAGGTTTTGTTATCTTTGACTCAAATAAAAAACGGTTTTATGCCAACCCAATTTTTTACACTTCATGGATGAGCTGTTTTGAGATGCAGACAGCAGTTGTGACAGATCCCAGAACTGGCTGGAGGGCAGAATGCTGGTGCACACCCCTGGGACCTCCAGGCATTGCAGCAGAATCCTCAGACTTATCAATAAAAAGCATCTGAATCTCAGGAAAAACTCTGGTTAAATTTATATGTTAAGTGCACTGTTTCTAGTTATTCATTTCTACACCAGTGACTACTTTATGACTCAAAGTTTCACTAAGGGCCACTCTGGGAAATTAGAATAACACAGAAGGCCAGACATACAAACTTGATAAGATTTAATTTAATGTCCTATAAAACCTTTTAAAATGCACTTTTGGTCCAAATAAAACCTCAACCAGTGAATTAAATAAGTTTCTCAGCCATCATACCATTTATTGAAGCAAAGTAAAGTCACAATAGCTCCTTTCACAAGCTTTGAACAGTAACAGTATGGGGCATTTATTAAAATCAAATCCTTTAATGTTAAATCAGAAATAATGACTCTCTAATTTTGTTCTTGCCCATACACTATATGGACAAACGTATTGGGCCACAACTCTTAATCTTTTAATTAGGAGCTGAATTCAGTCCTGTTGCCATGTGTATAAAATCCAGCACCTAGCCATGCAGTCTGCCTTTACAAACATTTGTGAAAGAATGGGTCGATCTAAAGACCTCAATGAATTTGGGTGTGGTACTGTAATAGGATGCCACCACTGCAACAAGTCAGTTTGTGAATTTTCTTTCCTCATAGATAGTTCACGATCAGCGTGTTATCAGTGTTATTATTGCAAATTTTCTATGGCCGAGCATCTTCTGTAGGTGTAATGTGTAGGTGGCCCAGTACATTTGCCCATATAGTGTATTTCTACAAGTTTTACATGCTTCACAGGCCTGAACATGAATACGCAGTGGGTTGTTTTGGGGTTTTTTTGTGAAAACTGTAGTTTAATTGTACCATCTAGCCATAGTCTTCTGGCATACAACTATCACCAAAAAATTGCAATAAACTTTGCAGTTTTTCAGAAAATTATTATCTGATCTACTGGCCTGGTGGTCCAGTGGGGAAAAAAAATGTTACTTTGAACACTGCCTCAACTATAACTAGACAGGCCAAAACTGAAGTAAACTAAAGTGTCTTTGTATCCGTCCAACAGCATCACACACAGGTCTTTCATAGTATGATTCAATGTTACCTATGTTTTGATATTATAAGTACTTGACAAATGACTTGAAAGTACATTGAGGTTTGTATCATTTCTGACTGAAAGATATTTTATGCAGTTGATTAATATGTATGCATTAAAATATTTAACTTCTAGAGGGCAGCATTGGATGTAAAAAATAAATCAGTCTGCGTTTTCATAGGCTTTATCATGTGGTTATTATGTGTCGTTCATACATTAACATGAGTCACCTCATCCATTTATCTTTTCTTTGTATGTCTTTGTTTCTTTCTTTCTTTTATTCCTACCATTACTTCTCATCCAACCATCCTACTTCCCTGAAAAGATGGATGATTTCATCTTTTTTGTCTCTCCCTCCATGAATCAATACCTTATCATAGTCAAGGGGTTTGCATGCCCCATTGATCCCAGAAACTATATTGTCAGGTGGAGTTTTCCCTGTAGCGTCTTCCAAGACAAATTGATCCTGTCTGAGGGGTAAGATCAAGTGCGATTCAAAAAACCTCTATGGAGAAAGGTCAGAGGTCAGTGATATATAAAATGGGAAATAAGTACAGCAATTTATTGAAGCATGTGCAAACATATATGGAAATACATTATATAAGGCAAAACAGTGCGTATGCACAAATCTGTGCGTAAATCATGCGTACAAACATTTCATGCACAAATCAGTGATTTATCAATATTTTTGTACCTGAATTTGTTTGTACTTTATGAACAGATTTAGAAGTCCCTGTGACCCTGCCTACGAACAAATGATGGCCTGGCCTTCTTAGGAAATTTAAACACAAGTCTTGATACTACTACTATTATCATTATTATTGCCATTTGGTTATTATTCGTAGTTTTCCCAATCATCACAAGCCACAAAATGCTCATGCAATTACAAAATTGCATGGAAAGAAAACAAAGTACTAAATAAAAAGGTGTAGGCTTTAACCTTTTAATTATCTTAAATTATCTTAGCTTTTATTAAAAATTACTTCTGTCATTGCTGGATGTCATCACTTAGATTCTAACTTACTTACTAGATTTTCATTCCTATTTTTAAGGACACGACTTTCAGATACTGTTGGAGATACTGCTGTAGGCCTCCCACTTCTTTTGTCCTCCACTTGTCCAGTTTCCTCAAATGTTTTAAGGCCACACTGCACATCATGTTGCGATATGGCAAGTTTTCGGCTAATAGCTCTTTGGGAATCACCTTATTGGTGCAAAAATACTATTTTATGCCTGTCAAACTGTTATCTTTGGCATTTTTCATAGGTTCAACTACAGAAATGGGAACAAGTTATGCATTTTTGTGACAGGCTACTTGTAACAAACTGCCTAAAGATACAAGTTAAAATTGGTTCTTTTCTATGTTGTCTGTTATTTGCTTTGCAACCATCCCAGCAATTAACTTTTAATATTAAATTTAGTGCAGCAGTCTTGATATTGTATTAAATTACCCAATTCATTAACATTATGAAAGGATGCAAGTTGCTTTTTAGTGATAGCATAAGCAAATTCTTAATTTTGTAATTTACCTTCAGAAGTCAGATTCATTTAGTTTAATTTCATTCACTATTTACCTCTGATCACCCGTCATACAGTGACTCTGTATCCCCCAGTTTTAGAGCCTCTGATGTGTGGCTCTGTGGTTCCACCTGCAGGGCAGACTGCAACAGTCTAGATACCGTTTTATCAGGAATTCTCCTGACTTGTATGGCATCTGAATATTTAAATGCACAAACTGCAAAACCAGGAAATCCAAGAATCAGAACACATTAGGAATATCAAGCACAGGGAAACACAGAGCCAGGAACATACAGCAACATGGGACAAGGGAAGACTGAGACAATATATACAAGAGGTAATGAGGGAACGGGAAACAGTTGGGGGAACTAACACAACTGAAACCAATCAAGGATGAGCAACAAGGGTAGTTAAACTAAATAAAAACCACAAGAGACAAAAGACTACCAAAATAAAAGAGGAAATGACTAAACAGGGAATCACTTAAAGAGATGAAGACGAGAGACAAAGGAACATGTGGGTAGCAGGATAAATATGAAACTCAAATTAGATGTAAACTACAACTCTAACACCAACAAAAATCAGAGTACAAAAGTAACAAGAACTAAGACTAAGCACAGAGACATACTGAGAAAAAGTAAACCCAGAAAGCTCTAAACCAAAGATTCAAAAAATCAAAACTCAGATTATAACCAAAACAGAATATTTAATAAGCCAGAATTTAGAGTCCAAAAACACAAAACTGTGGGTCAGAGACCCAGGATCGTGACATTATGTTTAGCGTGAAATTCATTTTTTTAGCTGAATGCATTCCCCACATTCCCCCAGGTGTGCCTACCTGCATATGGGAAGTTTAAAACACGGAAGTTTTTAGGACTAGTGAGTGCAGTAGACTGGTTTGTCTACTCTTTAAACAGAAATAAGAAAAAAAACCCAAACATTTTTTTCAGTCACTGATCCTAAATAAGTTTTTGGAACTTTCAGAACTGGGTCCTCAGTGGGAGTCCAACCCAATGGCATCCACTGGACCAATGGATCCAAGTGGCCCGGCACAGGGAGCGGGGCTCAGGGAGAGCCTGACGGCCAGCAGTTCCTCAGCTGTCATTCACATATTAATGGAGTTCCTGATTTACTGCGGGAGAGCCGTGTTCATCTTCTACCCCGTGTATGTGACAGGTTACCTGGGCCTCAGTATCAGCTGGGTGCTGCTGTGCATGTTTATGGTCACTTACTGGAAGAAAACTCGCAAGTGGAAAGAAGCCCGGATCGGATCAGCCATTGATTTAGTGGACAGTGAAATGCAAGTGGTCAACACCGAGCTGAAAAGTGCTTTACAAATGGCATCCTGGGTACGTAATGTATGAATATGTGTACAAGACAGTCAGTGGTAATCTTTACTGGGGCAATATGTGTTTCCTGCTTTGCTTTAGGGCAGTTCAGTAACCTGGCAACAAAGGCATTTAGGTCAGCAGCACTCCAGATATTAAAGAAAGGGCCAAACCTGATAATAAGCCAAATGATCTGCTGTTTCACAGAAGGTTTCACCTCTCCACATTTGATTAAACTGCACCCACCTAAAACAGTGAGTTATGGCACCCAAGAAGGAAGGTGAGAGAAAATAAGAGAGGTTTCTTCTAATGTCAAAGGAATTCAGCATGTACGAGGGATGTGGAATCAGATTAGGTTTTACTGATGGGTGCAGTTTGTGTCTTACAGACTTATCTGTTTGTGTGTGCATTACAAAGAAAGAGAGATAAAGATAGTACTGCTGACAATGGCAGGCGTTATTGTTTAAAATCTAAAACACAACTTTGAATTCATGCAAGATTCCATTTTAAAATAGTATCGAGGTCTTGATAAATGTACTTTGAGTTGTGTTTAAGTTATCCTCTTCAGCACACTTCAGCTGTATTAGAACATGATTCCAAACTTCTCTTACAGTCTACATTTTACAGATGCTGGGAAGTTTTGGTAAGCCTTAAAACAAATTCTACCATGCTTGTCCTGGACCATTTTTATTAAGAAATACCTTCAAATTTATTGAATGGCAAATATCTGTAATTTCTCTGAGTTGAATCCAGCAGTCTTAGAGGCATGTGACCTTTTTTTTTTTTTTATTTGACTAATTTCATGTTCACTGATGTATTCAAAAGACATTTTAAAATTTGCATGATGTATAATGAAGAATTAATGACACCAATACATTTTCCATCAACACCATCATGCATGCCACTGTGCTGTACAGACAGTATCAATTGAAATTATGATTCCAGACCCATTTGTAACTTTTTCTCCCCCCAAAGGTGCAATTCTCTGACGTAGAGAAGGCTCACTGGCTTAACAAGGTATAGTATTAAAATAAAGTTAACTTACCTCATGATGAATCCAAATTTGAAAATTTTGGTTTAAATCATTGCCAGTATGTACAGAGGAGGTCAAGAGAACTATTCCTGAAGACTACTTAAAGAAATTATAAGAAAACTTACCTAAGAGAGTTCAGGCTATGTTGAAGACTAAAAGTGGTCATACCAAATGTTGAGATTTGTACAAACTCTGTTTTTGCCTTATATGTTGTATTTTCTGTCTAATATTGTAGGGTCTTTACCCCACAATATAAAGCGCCCTGAGGTGACTGTTGTTGTGATTTGGTGCTATATAAAGTAAACTGAATTGAATTATTTTCCTGTAAATGTTTCAATAAATCACTGCACTATTTCCCATTTTCCTAGCACGATATAAAGAAATGATGGGTGGCTAAAGACTTTTGCACAGTGCTGTATGTGATGACACTATTTCAAATTTCAAATCAAGCATATTTAGCATATGTTTTCTTGGTAGTGCAGTGGTTAGTACCATGGCCTCACAGCAAGAAGGTTCCTGGTTTGACCCTGAGATTTAAAGCACATGGGTTGGAGGCTGACTGGCTTGCTGGAGCCAGGCAAGAGAATGATTGGACAAGAGTAATGATGCCAGTATTGAGTTTGACAGCGTGGGAAAGTGGAAGTGATGTAAAGAACAGACTGGCAGCCGAACACCCAGGAAGCAGGCAGATGAGTGAGCGTGTGTGGTTGTCTGTCTCCCTGCGATGGACTGGTAACCCTTCCGTGTTATACCCCGCCTCTCTTCCTGTAACAGGTGGAATAGGCTCCAGGCCCTCGTGGCACTGAGGTGCAAAGTAATGCAGACTTCACCTTGATGCAGAGCATGAGGACACGGTGTCACAAAAACAAAGAAACAAACAAAAAAAAAAAGCCTTTTAGTGTTAACCTCATTTAACAGTGCAAGTAAAATTCCATTTATTCCCTATTTGATGAAGGTGTTGAATGGAGTGTTCACGTGGTGTTTTTTTTGTCATGTGTTCAGGTGTTGGGGCAGGCATGGCCTTTCTTTGGGATGTACATGGAGAAGCTATTTTTGGAAAACATCCAGTCGTACATCAAGGCCTCAAATCCAGCGCTCAAAGCGTTCACTTTTACTAAGATCCACTTTGGACACGTAGTGAGTTGCTTTGATTTGAGCACCATTTCTGTTTGTCCTGCTTTAAATCCACCTTAATCTTGAGTGGCATTTTTTCATTGGAAATGTGTTGTATTGGACACCTGTAGGTGATATATTGTGGCTGAATAGATTTGTTTAAATATTTCTCTATTTTCAGCCTCCCAGGATCACTGGAATAAGAGCATACACACATGAGGTGGATCATACGAAAGTGATTCTGGACATGAATATAAGGTTGGTGGTTTTCACTTTAAAGGTGTTCAATATGTTTTGTTCTCTGAACAAAATCTAAGTAGTATGCATGCTCTTTTCTCTTTCTGTCATTTATGCCTAACCAGTATAGTTTACTCTGCAGTTATGACAGCGATGTGGACATCAGCACTGGCGTAAACCTGGCAATGACAGCTGGTGTGAAAGGACTTAAAGTGAGCATTTCATTTTTCTCTGTTCTCTCCATTATCTGTATCATCTGTATGACTACTGTTCTTGTAAAACCTGCCCTGAATCTTCCAGCTCCAGGGGAAGGTGAGGGTCATTTTAGAGCCTCTTATTGGTCAAGCACCGCTGGTCGGAGGAGTCACCTTTTTCTTTATTCGCCGCCCTGTAAGTGGTCACAGATTTTCTCAGTATCTTATTGTGCAAAGTGGAGCTTTGTAGTTAATACTGTTTAAAATTCTAATTGTTTTTTTCAGACACTACAAGTCAACTGGACTGGCATGCCAAACCTTTTGAGCATCCCTGGTTTAAGGTCATAAAAAAAACCAGAAACTCTTATAATATGACTCCTTTAATTACTGGGTGTTTAGTTGTCAGGTCGCTGTCCTCTCTCATCCCATCTTTCACCTTGCAGTTCGATGTCTGAGGAGACCATCATGGACTTTATCACTTCTCTCATGGTGTTGCCCAACCGCATGTGTATTCCCTTCATAAACCAGGTCAAAATGGACCAGATGAGGTTCCCACTTCCTCATGTATGTAAAACATTTCCAATTTACACAATTTTATTATTTTCATCTTATAACCTGCAGCTAAGTAGCATGACCCATTTTAAAATAAAACAAGCCCTACCAAAATAAAAGCTATTAAAATTTTTAATGTTGTTTTGACTACTGTTAGCATTTTGAACTTTTAATTTAATTTTACTTGTTAAATGTACAGTGACACTGTATTGTTAACGTGAATGCTTTGCTCCCTAGGGGGTGGTGAGGGTCTACTTGATGGAGGCCAGAGACCTGCTGGCTAAGAACACATACATGATGGGTTTGGTGAAAGGCAAATCAGACCCCTATGCCACACTCAGAGTGGGCAACATACATTTCAAAAGCAAGACCATCAAAGATAATTTGTACCCAAAATGGAATGAAGTGTATGAGGTAGGGTAACACAACAGTTAAAAGTTAACACTTAACAGTTTTAATTTTCGTGGACAAACTTGAAAATGGATGATTGTTTTTCATACCCTGTAATCCTGTTTGCGTCCTGATGTACAATACAGAATTACACCACGTCTTTGTTTGTAAAAGATAAATAACTCATTGTTTAAAGGCCGAGGTTGACAAATTCCTCAAACTTTATTGACATATATATATTTTTGTAGTACTACTCAATAACTAATATACGATTTTCTCTATGTAACCTGCTAAAACCTTTCTCTTAATGTTTTTAGAATTCACATTCAGTAAACTTTGCTAAAACTGTCTGAGAGACATTTAAAAATATCCTTATTTTCTGTATCTGTGTGCAGTTTGTTGTCCACGAGGCCCCGGGGCAAGAGCTGGAAGTGGAGCTGTATGATGAGGGCACAGATAAAGATGATTTTATTGGAAGGTAGATGGTATAGTTAATGCATTTTGACCAGAATCTGTGGGCAGCATCTGCCAACCAATCATAATAGATTTCTCATGATAGCTCCTCCCATAGTCACTGACATCAGCAGATCCAGAGCCAATTTAGGACCCAGATTTCTGGTGCCATGCTGGTAAATTCATTTTTTGGTGGAAATGGTGGTTGATTCCAGATTAGGCACTAGAACAACATTTGTGGAAGAGAGGTAATAGAACTGCTCAAATACAGAAGATGTTATTATTTAATATTTAGTATGTTTGATTTATGGCCATAATGTAATTTGATGTATTTATATAGTGCTTTTCTAGTCTTACTGACCATTCAAAGCACTTTAGATTACAAGTCACATTTTAACTGTACATTCATACAGTGCTTTATTTTATACTCTTCAAGCACTTTATCTACCTCAGCAGCCAGAGTACCTGGAGGAAACCCACACAGGCACAGGGAGAACATGCAAACTCCACACAGAAAGGCCCCAGCCTAGGTTTGTTGCTGTGAGAAACAGCACTGTCACAGTGGTGCTTTGCAGTCAGTATCAATATATATTCATAACAATCTGAATGGTGAAATGGATGGAGTTTTGATTTAAAATATGTAGTAATGCAAATATTGTAATACAAATACCAATATTTGTAGTGATACAAATATTGGTATATATTTCTTCACTATGAAAGTGATGGGGAAAAAAATTAGCCCTCTGAGTTCTGAGGCATCATTAACATCATATTATTGCTTCACATTTGCGGTCTGATTTAGATGTAGCCTTGATTTTGGAGAAGTGAAAAGAGAGAAACAAATGGATCAGGTGAGCTTTTTTATACTGAACAAACTACTCATAACAGTATTTCTGTACTAGAGGACATTGCAGGATTGTTTATAAAATATGCTTATGCATCTGTTACCATTTTTAAACATCCCCTTGCTCTTGCAGTGGTTTCCTCTGGATAGGGTACCACACGGTGAAGTTCATCTTAAGCTCCAGTGGCTTTCCCTTCAGACTGACACCGGTCTGCTGAAGGAGGTACAGCAGCCCAGTGTTTCTTCCATCTCTATAAAATCAGGATTTTATTATTTCACTTTAAACTATAAGCTGCAGCTGTGTGTAGTTCAGTGCCCACCTACTCTGTAAATCACATTTTTTTCCCTCTCTCATAACCTTTTCTTCCAGTCCACTGACGGCCTTGCCTGTGCTATGCTTGCAGTGTATCTGGACAATGCCACAGATCTACCAGTAAGTATATTCTCATACAGAGTATTGCTATTGTTGTTGTTGTGAGGCATTGATGTAAATGTGCTCAGCTGCATTTTTGTGCTGCTCTATAGAAGGATGCCCGTGAGGCTGCAGACCATCAAAAACATGGGAAGAACTCAAAAGAAGCACGGGTAAGATGAGAGCTTTTTATGATTTTAGTATTGTTGCATCAGGCTGTGTCCTAATGATTGTATTTGTTGTAATTTGATTAGGTAGCAATTTTATGAGAATATTTGGCATGTTTATTACCATGTAAACCATGTAGAGTGCTCCTATATCAAACTGAACATTTTGTACCTTAATAAAAATGCCCATAATTTGTTTGTTAGTGAGATCCCAAAGCTAATTTATGTCTCTGAGAAAGAGGTTAAAAGACAATAAAAGTGTGTATATTTATTGCAATTAGACATGGGTATACAAAAACAAAAACTTTGTTTTACCAATAAAAAAAAAGAACAGACAGTGGTACATTATATTTTCAGACAGTAAGAACTTTTGTATTCAATTCAATTCAATTCAATTTTATTTATATAGCACCAAATCACAACAGTCACCTCAAGGCGTTTTATATTTTAGGGTAAAGACCCTACAATATAAGACAGAAAACCCCAACCCCAATATGCTCGTTGAAAGACATATCCTGGTCAAAAATAACTCCTCACAGTGTCACTGGAGGCAAAAGTAATGCCATCCAGAGTAAGTATCTGGTTAGATGTCATATTTCTAAGATTTTTAGGGCCAAGTACAATAACCTCAGTTTTATCTGAATTTAGAAGTAAGAAATTAGAGGTCATCCAGGCGTTTATATCTTTAAGACATGCCTGCAGTTTAGGTAATTGATGTGTGTCATCTGGCTTTGTGGATAAAAACAGCTGGGTATCATCTGCATAGCATAGCTATGTTTTCTAATAATACTACCTAAGGGAAGCATGTATAATGTAAATAGAATTGGTCCCAGCACAGAACCCTGAAGAACTCCATAATTAACTTTAGAGTGTGAAGAAGACTCCCCATTTGCATGAACAAATTGGAGTCTATTTGATAAATATGATTGAAACCACTGTAATGCAATTCCTTTGATACCCAAGGTATGTTCTAACCTCTGCAGTAAAATATTGTGGTCAACGGTATTGAATGCTGCACTGAGGTCTAACAGGACAAGCACAGAGAGGAGTCCACTGTCAGAGGCCATAAG
>VUQI01036097.1:6377-17051 GCA_015106735.1 Paratilapia polleni
GACCTTAAGAGAGCTGTGCATAAATGAATGCCCGCAAACCTCAATGAACTGAAGCAGCGTTGGAAAGAAGAGTGGGCCAAAATTCCTCCGCAAAAATGTGAGAGACTGATGAAGTCATACAGAAAACAATTACTTCCAGTTATTGCTGCTAAAGCTGGTTCTACAAGCTACTGAATCATGGGGTGTACTTTTTCACAGGACTGCAGAGAGTCTTGTGAAAACATGGTTTGTTTATCGTGGTGTTAATTAATAACTTACCAACCTACCAAACTTGATTTCCTTTCTCTACTTCCTGCCTTTACTGCAGAAATTTTCATTTGTTAAGAAAAATAAAGACTTCAATCACCATCTGTTAAAAAAAAGTTTTTCAGATGTAACTTCAGAAATGTTTTCACAGAGCCCCCACTGACTGCCTTCTGCCGTTTATTGCTACCAGGGAGTCTTTCCTTGACTGATAATGCAGTTAGGATCAAAGACTCATGCATGACTGTCTATTTCACAGTACCAGTTCCCTTCAAAGGAAAATAAACCACCCCATCATGTCCATAAACCTGTCATCTCATTTCACTGGTAACAAATTACTTTTCAGAGCCACCCTGCAGGCACATAATATTAAATAACTACTGCATGAAAACAGAGCCTTCAGAGGCTCTGTGGAAAGGAGGACACCTATTGGTGCCAACTTAATACCACAACAAAGCATAAATCAATTTTAACATTTACTAGCACACAATAAAAATTAAGCTACTCACAGCATTACTGTCCTGTTATTGCCAACTCACTAAAATGCATTCATAAAATAGGCATAGGAAGCAACCATAAAAATCCACCATAAGAACTAATATAACTCACTTACATACTTTATACTAAGGAACCATGGAGATGGTTTTATTCTGTGCCCATTAACGCCAGTGATGCTTGCTAATACTAAATACAATGTGAGAAATAAATCATTATTCTAATCAGAAAAGAATGCACCCATTAAACATTCATAACGATGGTGTAAAAAGCAAATGAACCATTGGATTTAATGACTGCCTATGGCAGCAATACCCTCCAAACTGCGTTTCAATTATCAGTGGATTAGACCTGCATTATGCTCAGGAGGACCGCTGTTTGCTGCAGAACTGCTTTAGCTCAGCCATAATGGGGTCATACATCAGCATCTCCATTCGATTAAGGTGTGAGCTCTGACTGCATTAGGTTTACTTAAATGTTTGGGGTAATTGTCCACCACCATCACCCAGCTGGCTACAGCTGGTAGGCTGCCAACGTGACACTGACTGTTCTGCAATTTGATAAATGGGTGAATTCAATGTCTAACTCAATCCAGGCCCAGAGACAGCAAAGCAGACCTAAATGATGATCCTCTATCCACATTACTTCACCTTTAGGATGGTGTTTTCATGTTGGTATGCAGGCCTCTATTTATGCCATATGTATTGCTGTGATTTCTTTTCACCTTATTCTTCTTTTTAGTTAAAACACTACTGCAGTTTTAACTTAGATGAAGATCTGAAGATTTTCAACACAAAGTTATGTAAGAATCTGCCCTCCATTTTGCTCCTGATTAGGAAAAGCAAGTTACATCTCAGAAAGAAGCTTGTCCTCCCAGAATAGATGACAGAGACCACATAACGGCCAGACATGATTCTCCTATCTAGGTGTACAAAAACCATCTTGGTAGTTGAACTCACTGTGCCATGAGAGGACAGACTGTCCATTTCTCATGAACTAAAGAAAGACAAATACCAAAATCTGGTTGATGAGTCCCTTGCCAAAGGATGGCATGGAGTCTCATTTCCCATCTAAGTTGGCTGCCGTGCTTTTAAGGCAGTATTTCCTGCAGAAGATCAGCTTAGAGCCCAAAGAACTGAAGAAAACCATTGTGGAGATAGTCACAGCAGGCAAGATTGGATCAAGATAGCTATGGCCGATGAGAGTTTGCAGGTGGAACCCTTCTGCAGGTGAAGACTAACCTTGTCTTTGCTGCCCCACTCAGTTGAGGTGTACAGGTTAAGAGGTGAAGTGCTGGTGCTGAAGATGCAGAAGGGTTCCCAACAAAGACAGCACTCTGACCACCAGACTATTACGAGCAGGCCCTTACGTCCAGTTGCTTCAGCAGTTTCTGCTTGTAGCAAACCATCTCTGAGGTTTACTACACCTTATGGCTTTCTTATGAAGAGTGTACCTAGAGTACCTTCTGTAAGATGCATGTCTGGACACATACAGGACACTAGGAAGACCAAGACAAAGATTTAAACACAGGATAATATTTTCTATAGGAAGCAGTGCCTGTTAGATGTTACCTGCCCAAGTTCAGCTGCCTGTTGCAGAATCTCCACCTTCCTTTGACCACTGCGATGGGCATGGTAGGAGTTCCTCTGACTCTGGATCACTATCACCACATCCTCCAACCCTGTGAAAAGACAAGTACAAAAAGGTATACTGATGACGAGTTAGGAAAGCAAAGAGAAATTGCTAATCCAAAAACCAAGATAGCTATTTCGTTTTATTTTCAAATTTAATCTCATCTAACTCTCTGCAATATGTCAAATTATGCCCTTAGCCCTCCTCACATTAGATTTAACTGCTGTATTGAGTTCAGTTGAGATTTTCTTTCATATGCTACAGGTAAGCATAGATGGAGATTTCAGGCTACACATACAAAAGAGTGATATGACAGACTCATCATGCTAATATGCACTCTAAGTCTCATTTGCTTTCCTAAATAGTTGTAGAGAATATTAGATCCTCTACAGTGAAATACCTCACTCACCAACAGAGTGTTCCTGTTGCTCTGCTGCCTGTGGAGAGTCAGAGTGTCATTAACACATTGTCGAGCCACATGATGAAGCATAATTACAGCAAGAACCTAAAGGGCAGCACGTACATGAGCAGGTCCTGTGTGTTTGTCTCCAGCAGAGGGACCTTAGTATGGCAAGAAAAGACAGTGTCATCATAATCTCAACAAAAAAATAAATAAATAAAAATCCTGCAATTAATTGTGATCAACCAATTAATACTTCAGATGATTTTTTAGTTTAAAACAAACCAGTATCTACACTCACTTTTCACACTCACCCACTTTTTTAGGTACAGCTATTCAACTGCTCGTTAGCGCAAATGTCTAATCAGCCAATCACATGGCAGCAACTCAATGCATTTAGGCATGTAGACATGGTCACGACGACCTGCTGAAGTTCAAACTGACCATCAGAATGGGGAAGAAAAATGATGTAAGTGACTCTGAACGTGGCATGGTTGTTGCTGCCAGACGGGCTGGTCCGAGTATTTCAGAAACTGTTGATCTGCTGGGATTTTCCGACACAACCATCTCTAGGATTTACAGAGCGGTGAGCGGCTGTTCTCTGGCTGAAAATGCCTTGTTGATGCCAGAGGTCAGAGGAGAATGGCCAGACTGCTTCAAGCTGATAGGAAGGCAACAGTAACTCAAATAACTGCTCATTACACGCAAGGTATGCAGAAGAGCATCTCTGAATACACAACATCTCAAATCTTGAGGCAGATGGGCTACAGCAGCAGAACACCACACTGGGTGCCACTCCTGTGAGCTAAGAACAGGAAACTGAGGCGACAATTCACATGGGCTCACCAAAATTGGACAACAGAAGATTGGAAAAACATTGCCTGATCTGATGAGTCTTGATTTCACCATCTCACAAAGCTCAAATAATCTCAAACTGGTTTCTTGAACATGGCAATGAGTTCACTGTACTCATTCCAATTTTAATCTGATCAATCCAATAGAGCACCTTTGGGATGTGGTGGAACGGGAGATTCATATCATGGATGTGCAGCCGACAAGTCTACAGCAACTGTGGGATGTTATCATGTCAATATGGACCAAAGTCTCAGAGGAATGTTTCCAGCACCTTGTTGAATCTATGCCAAAGGGGGTCCAACCTGGAACTAGCAAGGTATAACTAATGAAGTGGCCAGTGAGTATATGCTGAAATCCCTGTATGCCTCTTCTTCTGCCTGATTTGACAATGAAATATCCATCACCTTCCTATTAGGTTTGCTGCTAATGCTCAGGACAACTTACACCTTGATGCTTCATCAGTTAGGTATTTTCCTGAGTAACTCTACCCATACTGTGGATTTCAGGGTGGATGCATTGGACACACCCCCCACTCACAAAATTTAGAAGGCATGCATTTGTCCCCTCTAATGAAAAAAGAAGGGGACCTATTTACAAAAACTATTTATTACTCTGCTCAATCACTGACTCTTTTGTAGTAAACATATTACCCCTGCCATACACATGTGCAGGTTGGTTGATAACAATGAAGGAGCCAAAATTAAAAAGGAAGTCCCATATTAGGACATCTTCCCTCAAAAAGTCTGAAAACCAGGCATCCTGTGAGCCAGTTTCAAAGCAATGTTTGCTTGCTAATGTTAAGGAAATGTTGCCCGACCATCTTGTTTTCAGTAATGCTCAGTGTAGGTTGAAAAGTACATGGTTTAAAAAAAAAAAATCAACCTAAAACACAGGCATGCGGGATATATTGTTAAAGTGCAGAAAGTTTTGAACATGACAAGAAATCTCACTGAAACACAGTTAAAGTATTAAAAACCAGTGGCTGATACTTTAATTTATGAACAGGTGGTACATGCACATTTACTTCCCCAAAACAGCCTGATCATCACACAGTTGCTTCAGATTTGTTGGCTGCACATCCATGATATGAATCTCCCGTTCTACCACATCTCAAAGGTGCTCTATTGGATTGAGGTTTGGCGACTGTGGAGGTCATTTGACTACAGTGAACTCACTGTCATGTTCAAGAAACCAGTCTGAGATGATCTGAGCTTTGTGGCATGGTGTGTTAACCTGCTGGAAGCAGCCATCAGAAGATGGGCACACTGTGGTCATACAGGGATGAACATGGTCAGCAACAATACTCAGGTAGGCTGTGGAGTTTAAAATATGCTCAGCTGGTACTAAGGGGCCCAAAGTGTGTCAAGAAAATATCCCCCACACCATTACACCACCAGCAGCCTGAACTGTTATACAAGGCAGGATGGATCCGTGCTTTCATGTTGTTCACGCCAAATTCTGACCCCTGCATGTTGCAGCAGAAATCAAGACTCATCACACCAGGCAACATTTTTCCATCTACTGTCCAATTTTGGTGAGCCCGTGTGAATTGTCGCCTCAGTTTCCTGTTCTTAGCTCACAGGAGTGGCACCCGGTGTATCTTCTTGTCCATCTGCTTCAAGATTTGAGACTGTGCATTCAGAGATGCTCTTCTGCTTTCAATGCATGTAATGAGCAGTTACCTGAGTTACTGTTGCCTTCCTATCAGCTCTCCTCTGACCTCTGACATCAACAAGGCATTTTCACCCACAGAAATATTGCTCACTGGATATTTCCTCTTTTTCAGTCCATTCTCTGTAACCCTAGAGATGGTTGTGCAGGGAAATCCCAGCAGATCAACAGCTTCTGAAATACTCAGACCTGCCTGTCTGGCTATGGCACATTCAAAGTAAATCACCTTTCTTCCCCGTTCTGATGCTCAGTTTGACCTTCAGCAGGTCGTCCGGATCATGTCTACGTGCCTAAATGTATTGAGGTGCTGCCATGTGACTGGCTGACTAGATATTTGCGTGAACAGATGAAAAGGTGTACTTTAAGAAGTGGCTGGTGAGCTTCTATTAAAAATGAGAATAATTATTTGAAAGCAGTACAGAAAGCCCGAGAGCCTCACGTCGTTATATTCCAGGTTATTTTCACTGTTACCTGGTTCCTGATTTTTTTTCCCCCCCTTTCTACATAAATAAAGACATTTCCACCATAAACGGATGCAGAAAAATACAAACTGGTGAATCAAAATTCTCCAGTTTGCAGTGAGTTCCCAGTCTGAACTCAGTAAACTGGGGACTCAACAAAACGATGTCCAATATATATATAATAAAATGGTGACACCATCCAACCCATTATAGGTATAGTATTGCCTATACCTACACACGGTAGTCAGTGTGATAACTGTGATGTGTCGGCACCATTTCCTGTTTTGACTTTCAAAACAAAGGCGTGCAATATATTTCTCATACTCTTCAGAAAAACATATGCCAATACAACCTTATTACGTTAAGGGAACAAGTCAGTAGCTAGCAAAAATGCTGTAGATATCCCAGAATTCAATGTTATGTTTCATTATGTCATATTTTACTCAGTACACGCTTCTAAAGGACAAATGAAACTGATTTCCGGCTGCAGTCGCAGTGTGTCCAGCTTTATGTAGCGGGTAAGCTAACATCATGGCTGTCTCGGTTCTGCGGTCGGTCCACACCACTTACCAAGACAAATAAGAAGCACAGCGACCAGTTTGCATCCGTAAACCACATCATAGTGTGACATGACTCCCGTTGCTGCTGGTTTAATCACCGTATTTTCACGGCGAACTGGAGAACTCGGTTTACATCCCTGTACTGGATGTGTGTGCGAGTTAGTGCGGAGCTGTAGCGACCTCTAGCGGACAATAGATGAGTAGTTTGCTTTTCATATTCTGTTATGATGCAGAAATAGATATAAATGATACCAGTGGACAGTGATTTTCTGTTTGGCCACAATAAATGGCCATTTTACCTAAATTACTGTACTATTTACTCCACTGCAGCTATACTACAGTCGTTGTAAAAAGAAACTACATCCACTTTCAGTTCTCAGGTTTTACTGTCAGAACATAATAAAAAAATCATCTGGGCTTCAGCTGGTCTTAAAATTAGGTAAATGCAACCTCAGATGAGCAGCAGGACACGGGATATTGGGATATTACACCGTGTCATTATTTATTTAACAAAAATTAAGCCAAAGTGCAGAAGCAGTGTGTGGAAAAAGTACACCATTACGACTTCCGTAAAAAGAAAGATTATTCACAAGTGAAAAACATTCAAGACAGTTGCCAGTCTTTCCAGGACTGCACATTCCAGCAAGTTCACCCCTAGCTCAGACTGTGCAACACTCAGAGAAACTGCAAAATATCCAAGAGCTACGGGCCTCAGTTAGCATGTTAAATGTTAATGTGTACAATTAGAAAAGGACTAAACAAGTATGGCTTGTTTGGAAGGGCTGCCAGGAGAAAGCCTCTTCTCTAAAAAGAACACGGCAGCACAGCTTAGGATTGCAAAGCTGAATCTGAACAAACCTCTGGAACAATGTCTGTTGGACAAAGTGGAGATGTTTGGCCATAATGCATAGCGCCATGTTTGGCGAAAACCAAACACAGCATCTCAGCACAATCACCTCAAATCGACTGTCAAACACGGTGGTGGAGGGATGATGATTTGGGCTTGTTTTGCAGCCACATGACCCGGGCACCTTGCAGTCACTGAGTCGACCATGAACTCCTCTGTATACCAAAGTGTTCTAGAGTCAAATGTGAGGCTATCTGTCCAACAACTAAAGCTTGGCTAAAATTGGGCCATGCAACAGGACAATGATCCCAAGCTCAGCAGCAAATCTACAACAGAATGGCTGAAAAAGACAAGAATCAAGATGTTGCAATGGCCCAGTCAAAGTCCAGACCTCAACCCGACTGAAATGCTGTGACAGGACCTTAAGAGAGCTGTGCATGAATGAATGCACACAAACCTCAATGAAATGAAGCAACGCTGTAAAGAAGAGTGGGCCAAAATTCCTCTACAAATGATTACTTCAAGCTACTGCTGCTAAAGGTGGTTCTGCAAGCTACTGAATCGTGGGGTGTTCTTAGTTTTTTTCACATACTGCTTCTGCATTTTGGTTTAGTTTGTGTTAAATAAATAATGACACAGTGTAATATGTTGTGTGTTGTTGTTCATCTAAGGTTGCATTTAAATAATTCTAGAACCTGGTAAGGACAAGATAATTTTTTATTATGTCTTCATGCGTAAAACCTTAGAACTGAAGGAGGGCGTAACTTTCTCCTTCACATGATTGTAATAGTAGAGTCTGATGGTTTCTACACAAATATGATCAGCTGATTAAAAAAAGTCATGCATTGTTACAGATGAAACTAACCAACCATACGTAAAGTTCTTGAATTTCTCTTGAACAGTTAGAGCCTTAAATGGTATTGATGATCATGATACAATCATTTTAAGTACACTGTGTTTTTAACGGGGAGGGATATCAACACTGGTTTTTAGCATCAGCGCAACCGTTTTATTGCTCTGACTGAAAGGAACAGAGTAGAGAAACGCTCACGCTGTATGTGACAAAGGTGTGTAAAATAGCCACTGCATTAACTTTGCTGACATTGTTTGGCAATGATTAACTGTCATAAAAAAAAAACATGCCGGCACTGATAGGAAGAAGTGCTAAGCTTCAAGGCATTAAGTGTGTTGGGCAATTTTGAACAGTTTCTGCACTGGAAATGCAAATCCCATCCCATTTGATAATTCCAGTGTAGTTTTACTCCAATGCAGAGCTTTTATATGCAAAAGTAGATTTTACACTGTGTGGCTGCTTTTAGATAAATAAATGGTAAGGACCAATCTTTTAGGTAAGACATATACACTGTCAGCAAAGGGCTATGTTCTAATACTCACTGTATATTACAAAATATCTGCCTCACACACAAAATATATTTAAAAAAAATCAGAGATGAAGTCATACCTTCTGTCATCAGAGATCTGAGTTGTGCCTGCTCCATCTGGCAGATCAACAACTGGCTGTTATTTTTCCACTAATGTGGGAACAGTCATATGGAAAAGAAATCATAGTAAAACTTCCTGTTTATATGTACATCACCAGCCACTTTGTTGGGTAGACCATCGCCACTGGCCTGAACTGTTGATACAAGGCAGCATGGATCAACGCTTTCATGTTGTTTACGGCAAATTCCGACCTTCATCAGACCAGGCGACGTCTGTCCAATTTTGGTGAGCCCGTACAAATTGTAGCTGACAGGAGTGGCACCCGGTGTGGTCTTCAGCTGCTGTAGCCCATCTTAAATCACCTTTCTTCCCCGTTCTGATGCTCAATTTGAACTTCAGCAGGTCGTCTTCACCATGTCTACATGCCTAAATGCACTGAGTTGCTGTCATGTGATTGGCTGATTAGATATATGCGTTAAGGAGAAGTTGAACAGGTGTACTTATTAAAGTGGCCAGTGAGTGTATGATGGATGTCACGAGATTTATCTACATGTATGAGTAAATATATGGGACACTTTTTTTTTCTCATGCAACATTATTATTAGAATTAAGTATGAATTAAATAAACATCATGTTGATTGAAAAAATGAGAAAGGTGTCATTTCCGGTAAATCGTACTATTAGTCTTATAAGACTCACATATGAAACACAAGCTTTTAAATTCAGAAGGAATTGGTGCTGTCTCTTCCTCCACGGGGATATCAAAGGTTAGTTGCACAACAAATAGATAAAATAAAGTACTATGAGCATTACAACTGGAATGTAGGTCAAACCACTATCAAATTTTATTTTCCAGAGTATGAAAGGATTGTTTAAAGTCTCATCGGAGGATGTGCAGAGGAAACAGGCTGATGGTACGTTTTCTGTTGTAGGCCATGCAGACTGGTGGAGGCATGCAGAACAAATGAGTCAACAGACTCCTGACCACAGAAAGCTAAACGGGGACTGCTGGGCCACAAACATTAAAACAGGCTGGCTCTGCTGTGAAACAACACATTTTTGTGCAGAGAGAGTGAGCTGTAAAAAGAAATCCAAAAAGCTTCAAAGAATCCAGGAAGTGTAGGCCTAAATATTGTTTATTCACAGGGATAAGCATGCTGTTCTGAGACAAATGGATAATGTGTCACTTTATCAGTTACAGGCAGCAATAAAGCGTGAACTATGTGATTTATGAGTGTGTTGTGAAGTTAAATAAAGCAATACTAAGTCCTTTTATTCACAAAGTCAACCGAAGTTTGAGCGCAAGTGAGGCCTACTGATGAGAAAATGCTTTTCCTTCTCAGTTCAATAGTTATTTTCAGACCAAACACTACTTTGTGTGCCTTCATAAAGTTATAGATTCCAGTATTATTAACAACGCTGTGATGTTTATTTTATTATTATTTTATTTTTGTATTAATTATGTTTAGAGGTCTATAAATGCATGTTAATAGGTCAATTGATAAAGCCTTTAGGGTGGCTATGAAATGATGTATCAAGTATAATGAAATGAGGAGTAAATACTCTTGCCTTCAAAATAAAAGCATGATTACTTCTGGGCGAGGAGAGGGGATTAACTGAAAGAATAGTTACTACCGTTAATTAGTTAGTAATAATTAAGTTGATTAGAATATCGACAAATCATTTAAATAAGCACTAAGAAAGCATTTTGATGACGCATTTGAGCATAAATCAGGAAATACATCAAACAACAAAAAGCAGACAAATCTCTCATTAGGAGAAGCTGGAAGCAGCTGCTGTTGTTTTATTTTAGCTTTACATAATACATAAATGAGCTTAAAAAAAACACTTCATTAATCAACTAACTGCAGATAATTCAAGGCTCTAGTGTTGGTTAATAAAGGCTTTTATTTTCAGCTCAAAGTGAGCGGAAATCACATCAGTTAAACGCATCAAACTTGACAGTAGGTGGGTGTCATTAAATGTTCAGAGGTTCAACAAGTGGACTATATAAACATCAGCAGCAGGAGGTGCGACAACAAAACGTGACAGTATGCCGATAAACAA
>VUQI01036100.1:0-18158 GCA_015106735.1 Paratilapia polleni
CATCTACTTTTAAGATTAGGCTTAAAACTTTCCTTTTTGATAGAGTTTATAGTTAGGGCTGGATCAGGTGACCCTGAACCATCCCTTAGTTAAGATGCAATAGGCCTAGGCTGCTGGGGGCTTCCCATGATGCACTGAGCACTTCCTCTTCCTCACTTCCTTTCACTCTCCATGTGTTTATACACCACTCGCATTTAATCATTAGCTATTATTAACCCTGTCTCTCTCCCATAGGTGTGCCTTTTTGTCCTGTCTCCCTCTGCTCTCTTCTGTTTCCCCTCAGCCCCAACCAGTTGCGGCAGATGGCTGCCCCTCCCTGAGCCTGGTTCTGCTGGAGGTTTCTTCCTGTTAAAAGGGAGTTTTTCCTTCCCACTGTTGCCAAATATGCATGAGGTCCACACATTTTCACAACACTTTCTTCCCTCATTAATACCCTACAAGTTCATGTGTGGGAAAAGGCACATGTATATAATTTTTGTACAAATCACATCTGACCCCTGGTGATTGTATATACCAGCTCAGAATGAACCACACAATTCCAGCCTGTCAGCGACAAGGGGCCATCTAGCTCATGTGCAGGATAGTGGAAAAGAGAGATGGCGGAAAGGGGCCATGGCAAGCGTGAGGGGTAAAACAGGAAAATGTTAACATGCTGAACTTCACAAAATAATCACACTGTCTAGAAGGAAAGATGTTGAAAAATAGCCAAAGAATAGACAGAAGAATAAAACTTGTACAAGAGGGCTAGAATCAGGCAATAATGAAGAGCTGCATTAATTTAGTTGAGGCCAGTCGAGAGACCTCAGAGAGTTCAAAGGCCTGAAGACGGGTGTGAAGGTTTCTGCATTTCTGCTGGACAGATAGCAAGAGCCACCATAGCAACTGTTTGCTAATTCACTACCTCGCTAAGGTTAGTTACATCACTTGCTGTTCCACTGTTCACGCTACATCTTGGTATTTGTCCACACTAGGTTTGCAAAAGGTTTTACAGTCATGAATACCTAAAACCACAAGTCTGCTACCATAGTGGGATCATTTGAATTGATGCATGAATTTAAATGTTATGCCAGGTAACAATATCTTCCCTGTTTAGCTACAAATTCTATTTGGTCATAGTAGTTATTTAATTATAAAAACAAACTAAAGAACTGCATAACTCTCTCAAGAGCTTACTAAAATGATGTTAATGCCATTTTAGTGTATTGTGAAATTTGCTGTGAGAAAGAGACTGTTAAGCTGTTGCTTTGGCAATGCTTGTCTATGAATTTGTGGGGCTTAGCTTATAAAGGAAGCTGTTGAATTTAAATATTACAGCCTTTCTAAAGAATCATTTACGCAACCTTAAATGTGGAACAAAAAGCTTGGGCCCAAGTCACAGACTTAGAGACTGGTCTGCGATCATTTGGCAACCACCAGTCATGAGGGAAAAATGTGTATCCCCTGACCGATTGACGAGTGGTTGCTGGAGGTTGCTGGCAGTCCCTGTGAAATCGATTGCTGAAGTCCCAATCACGAAGGTCTAGAGACTTGTCAGTGACCCCCTAACAACCACAGTTTGCTAGGGAAAAATGTGTATTCCCCGACTGGTTGGTGAATGGCTGCTGGCAGTTACAAGAGTAAGACGTATACAGTGCTGCACTGAAAACCTCCTTGTGATTGCTGGTCGCTAGCAGATTGCCACGTTTGACGGTATGCATGGAAGACATTGACTTGTCTGCAAACACTTGCCAACTACTCTCCGAGCAGTAGTGAAACTGTGAAAAGTGCAACACAAACCAGAAACAGAGAACGTTCACTGTCTTTTGAAATGTGCTGATTGCAGTGGTGATGCACAACCGTGGCAATCTGCTAGCACCCAAAGCAATCACAAGGAGGTTTTTGGTGCAGCACACTCTTTGCAACTGATTTCCCTTAGCGACTGCCAGTAACCTCCAGCAACCACTTGCCAATACACATTTTTCCTCGCAACCAGTGGTTGCCAGAAGGTCATTGACTGGTCTCTAGGCCTGTGTGACTGGGGTCTTATTGTATGTAATCCAAGGTGATAAAATTGCCATCCAAAAGCCTCTGTCTAACAGAATTTCTTGGCAATTGGCACGCACATAAGAGCAATTCTAAACTTCACAGTATAATCACATTGTCCAGAAGGAAAACTACAGAGTACAAGGTTTAGAGAAAAAAGAAATTGTACACAAAGGCCAGTAGAGAGACCTCAGAGAGTTCAAAGACCTGAAGATTCCCCATTTCTGCATGACAGGTAGCTTTGCAATGGCAACTGTTTGCTAAGTCGCTACCCAGCTTGCTAATTGTTTTCTGTGTCATTGTTTACTCTAGGCTTATATCTTGGTATTTACCCACATAATGTTGGCAAAATGTTTAACAGTCCTGAAGACCTTGAAATTGGGTGATATATTCACCCAGTAGCAAAATGTTGCAAGTTCCAGCAGTGATGGTAACCAAAATTCCTCTTCATCACTGTGAGAGGGTTCTACCTTTTAAGTCTGATGACTGATAATGGTGATGATACCAGGTACAGTGTTGCCATACTGGTGCTGCCACCTCTGGCAAAATGTCAAGCAGAGACATCACAAGGCAAATAGAGAGAGTCTGGCTCCTCCCAGGCTGTTTCAGTTAGAAGGTAGCCAGATGATTCTTATGTATTCCCTCTATATTTGTCATCAATTGCAGGAGAGATATAACCATTCTGGACCATATTTGCACCCATATTTCAGGTAAGATTTTTGCATAAAACATTTTATACCGTATAGGACAACATATGGTCCTCTATCCTGTCTCTGTTGCATAAGCTTTCATGATGGTTTCCAAAAAAAAAAAAAAAACAGAAAATACTGTCTAAAGGGGCACACACATTGTAGCAAGGTTATACCACATATATACCAAGTGGCCCACTGCATTTATAAAGCCCTAGTCACTCTGTACATAAAATAGTGCATCTGAATGTGAGGTTGCATTGCTCTGGCCTACCTGAGGCATGGACCAGATGCAACTGTCCTCCTGCTCAGACATTTTAGACACCATAACATAAAGTTCTGTCCTTAGACGTGTTGACAAATGTGTTTTCTTTATCATGAAAACACTACATTGGACACCACAGCAGCTGGCACCATTTAGTTATTATGATGTCTCCATCATACAGTAATAAACAAACAGGTGTGCTGAAAGTAAAACCATCAGTTCTATAAATGCTTCCAGAGGAGGGTGCTACTTGTACTTCACATCTTTGTGAAACTTGTAATATTGTAGGGTCAACTGTAGAGAAAAAAAAATCTCAAAACTTGCCACAGTGCTTTACTATGTGCAAAAAGGGTGCAAAAAGGGTCTTGGAACCAGTGGTGTCTTTGATAGCTGCAATTTTCTACAGTGATCCTTGACTAGGTACAAGTCCACTGTGATTATTGTTTTTTTTTCCATAGTAACACTAGGTGCCTGATCTATTACCCTTTTTTGAGGTATTACACAGACTCTTCAGCACCTGGTCCAGGTTTCCAAGGGGCTTTGGCATTTTACCCTGTGTTGTAAAGGTGTGCAGGCACATGAGGAATACCTTGCAACAGAGTTTCCATTGTTCACTGAAAAATTGGGCTGACTGTCACAAACACTTGTTCAAGAGCAACCATGCATCATCGAGAGTCAACCATCTGTTTTACTCAGCAGGCGATCTTACTGATGAGTTACTTGACTCTACTAGTTCAGAGTTGCAAGACTTCTGTGAGATGACTCTTTGATACACTGGAAAACCTGAAGACAAGTGCAAGTATTCCATTTTATTCTGTACATTTCTCCTGATTCCAGTCATGGTAAACGTTGCTAGCTTAAGGAAGCGTATGTTTCTGCTTTGCCAGTGAGGCTGCCTTGGAACTATTTTAGTTCTCCTTCTTGTATGAATTTTGATATTATATGGGCAGACATTACTAGGTACTATGAAATACTAAAAACATGGGTGCTAGATGCATTGTTACCTGAGAAAAACTGGTAAGACTTAAGACTGTCAAAGATCAATTGGTCACTCATAACATGTACTGTACAATGAGTTGCTGTCTGTATAATTAGATGAAGTCTGGTCTTGCAGTGAAAAAATGCAAATGACTTTAGCCAATAGTAATAGTTGCAAGCCTTCAACCAGCTTAACTAGGTTAAAGATTCGAAAAACTATTGCATGGGCATCCCCAGCCCCTGTTCCTACTCCTGACAGCCGGGGTCATAAGACTTTAATCTGATTTGTCATATGGGATGGTTGTGGAATGGCAAACAAGTATGTGTATATTAACCATTTTTGTATCTGATTTCTGTACCTGTGGTTAAATGTGAAAAACAGTGTAAAAACAGTTATTCAGATAGTTATTCAGCTGGCTGTTAGGCTACAGTAAATAGAAGATCTATCAGGGAAAATAGTACACCCTTTTCTTGTGCATGTCTATGAACCATACTTACATTTCATCACACCGGGGTCTGATGGAAGATAGTCTATGGCTCCTGTAGACAGCTGACTGAATGCATGTATTGGTTATACTTTAAGTCAAATGGATTTATCTGTCTTTAACAGCTGATAAAACATAAAGCTTCACACTGGCATTTTATTTCTTATTAACATTTAAAACCCATATTCGTCAATGGATATCATACTAGACATTGGCTAAAACAACCACTACCAGTTTATTTCTGGGCTTGTATGTATGTCGCTAAATGGGCAGTGGATTACATACATATTTTCTGTTAAATCCTCTCACTTATGATACCCTAAATTTGATTCAGATGTAATAACCCAAAACATATATAGTCAACCAAACCCCACAGACTATCTCTAGCATTTTTTGCAGTCACCTTGAATTCCCTGAGAAATATGAGCACTTTCTTTCAAACGTGTCACCAAAGTCATAGTGCTCCAACAACTGGTACAGCTTTGCCACATATTGGCCACATGTATTGGTTGCCCTTACTTACAGTGGTTGTGAACTTTAAAAATTTCCATCTCATTAGTGAAACTAATGCGTCCTATTTTCCATTTAGTACGTGTCCAAGCTTTGTTTCTCTTTGCAGATTTACTATTACTCCAAAACTGGGCATATTCCCATGATCCACTGTTTTCCCATTAATTGTAAGACATTGGCATACATCCCCTTGAATCCTCTGCCTTACATGAACAACATACTGTACCTATGATGTCAATCAAACTAGTACAAACAATACTTTGCAGGATCCTGAATCCCAACATATTATTATTTTTTATTTTATTTCAAGCCATGTCAAATTTACCAAATGGTAAATGGTATAATAATTTCTACCAGGATGTTTGAACATCCTCAGTAGAAGATGAGAAGTGGCACAACAACAAAAAAAAAAAATAGTTTGATATATGGTTACATACACTGAGCGATATAATTTGTTAAAAATCATGTAGGTTTTGGGTTCTTGTGGAATCAACACATTTAAAAAAACATTTAAAAGCACCATTTGCTGCTTAGTTAAAACTAGTTAGAATCATTAAATGCCATTAAAATTGCATTTCATCCTTATTTCATTATAGTTCAACATTAAGTGGGAAAAGATAGACCTCATCAGCATCAAGGCAGCACGTATGCAAGTATTGGTGGCAGACACTGTGAAATGCATCTGAGCAGTGACATGATCAACCATCCATTTTTAAGTGACTTGTCAGTTTTGTCAGTAATAAATGGTTTTTGACCCGAGACACTGATTACCGTACAATCCCAAAGTGAATCTAAAGACAGGAACCTCATGTTAATGACAAATGCAGAGTCCAATGCAAAAATGTGTCCTATCTCCTACTACAGCCTATGTTTCACTTCAGGTATTGGATTAAGTAGTAGCAATTGCAGTGGTATGACACATAATTGATTCAAAGCAGGCAAATATGTTTAAAAAACATTGCTATCCTTAAAAAAATGATTCTTTCTTTACCAAGTCTGCAATGCTCTGGCTGAATTTAAATTCTTGTAATGCATCATTCAGAGTTGTGGTCTAATAACCAGCTCTGTTACCATGGGCAGTTTGTTAGTAGGTTACAACTAAGGACTATAATCCAAGTAGAAGACATGCACACCCTATTTGCAATCAAGCATGTTAGAAAAGGTTTCACTAGTCGACCTGTTTTTCTGCAAAATTGAAAACAGTAATAACAACAGAACCAAAATCATGATAGTATAGATGTGATTTGGTGCTCTTGACTATTATCTTGAATTCCAGTTGGTTCACAGATCAATGGGGAGAGACTGTCAAAATAGAGTGACTGCAGAGTGGGCTTTTCATCTGGATAAACTATTTGAATAATACCACACATCAGTACAACTGTATGGTATCACTCATCACCTGTTTCTGACCATTCCAATCCAAAAGCTTTTTCCACCAACATACACCTTTGGGCTCATTTTTACTTCTAATATGGATGTTGGCCAGGCTGATAGGAGCCACACTCACTGTCCAACATTGAGCCAAATTAAAATCCTCTTTGTTGAATCTCCAGTGCTGAAGGTCATCAGCAATTGTGCCACGGCACAAGTAGCTGACTGATGTTTGAAATATCAAGACATGATGGACTACAGCTCCCTGGCCCGAGGGTAAAACACAGTTACTCCCTGCCTGGGATACTCACTCCTTAAAACCTGATCTGCCTACTCCAACACATTCACAGCCTGCTACGCAATAGCAACCTATGACTAACAAATCTTTAGACAATCAATACCAACACAGATATGCTGTTGTGTTAATCCATTTGTTCTGAGATATAAAACATGGCTGTTTTATGAGTTGCACAAAAATGAAATGATTCACATAAAAAAGGCTTGTTTACACTGACATTTCAGAACAGAAACCTTTATTTTCATATAGAATACATAGCAGCTATGCACCATATTCCTGATTTTATACTGGTAATTAATTTATACTGTGGTAATTCATTCACAAGATGCGTGTTGTGAATTACTGCATTGTGTCCTTTATATAATATGTAAGATATTAAGGCAAAGTAAAGTGATTTTAAAATATCTTGCCGCTGTTTGTCAATTTGACATGTCAATCCAGCTTTTTGACCTTTAACAACAAAAAATTTGCTACAAACTTTCAGCAGTTCTTGGTCACATTTAATTCTTTTGTCTGCTTTAAATGGTGGAACTGGTGAGCTACAAAAGTGTTGCTGGTGAGCAGGACAATAAGGATGAGTTCAGGCCAGAAACACTCTTCAAATTGCTGCCAACTGTCATGAAAGCACTAATTGAAACACCAGAGAGAAAACACAAAAGACTTGGCATTTGCAAGCACCAACTACACAGCTATGGCACTACATAAATGGGGCAGAGGAATGTGTGAATCTGTTGCAGAAACATTGACTTTGAAACATTTGTTTGTATGTGAGTGATATTTAATATTGTAAAAGGGGACATGGGTCTTGCTGGGTGATAATATCCCAACTGAAATTGGCTGCAAAAATAAAATGAAATGTGCAATGTCCAAAACTACTGTTGAGCATAATGAGCTTGTTTCAACAGTCAGAAGCAAAGTGAAAATGACATTTCTTTGCTACTTTGTCTCATTTCCCTTCACTGAATCTTTGAAACAACTCTGGAATGGCAGCAGTCCAAAACACAGAAAGAAGACTTAACCTCAACTATAACATATTTTTACAATGGCTAACATCAGGCTAACACATCTTGGCACATAAGCCTTCATCAGAGCATCTGCTTTTAGCAGGGCAGCCAACCAGAGGAAGGTTATACGAGGAGGCACACCTGCTATATGTTTTTCACTGCTTGCTCTCATTCTCATCAAGTGTAGTGTAGTCACAGGACTGACAAGCTGCAGCCTGCAGCATATTTAAAAAAGATACTGGTGAATAGTATACATGCATTTAATAAAAGCAGTTTAGATCATATATGTTAAAGAAAATCATGATCAGCCAAATAATCCTACTAAATGTATGGAAATGTATGTCCATTTACATTTGAAATCAAATTTAATTAAACCCACTACCCTAAAAATTTTACACAACAATTTCGCATTAAAGATAAAAGCTAAACTGCTGGGGTGAATCTGGATATATAAAGTTCATGTTTTTTTTTCAGTAAGATAAACATCACGTCTATGATTGCTGATGACCAGGCCCCATAAGCGATCAAGTGGGAACAAACTTTTGACTTTTCATCCTGTACGTTTATGTACAGATGCCATACTTAATTTGCAAAATAAAAAATGTTTTTCCATACCTTTCATTTTACATGAAAGGTGTCCAATGAATTACCCATGAATTGCTGATAAATTAATATAGAGTATCCAAGTATTTCTATACTGCTTTACTTCTGTTTTGGTTAAATAGCTCCAGCAAAACAATCACTCCAAGTAGCAAACAGAATGAGTTGTCCCTCATGCTGTATACTTTAAGGAATCATAAAAACAGACATTATTCTAATGAGCAAATGCACAATTTCCAGTAAACGTTAATGGCCCAAATGTATGGTGCAATGTGGAACACAGAGGCCATAAAACATCTCTAATCAGAGGTGTATTCAGAAAAGTATTGAAAATCACTGCATTCAGTGTGCCAGATTTTAAAAGACATAGTGTTTGACGGCTCATCTCTATGTATGCCCTACTTCTCGAGGAGCAGCCATCTTCGATTATGTGGATAGATGCATAGTAATGACATGGTAACAGTCACTTCAAAGCTCATCCCTATTTTTTGCCAGAGGCCAACTCTTCAGCAGCTTTCGGCTTACGGATGACTCGTAGATATCATCATGACCAAACCTTGAATTGTACATACCCTCGACAGCAGAGCCCGAGCCCCAAAACCAGATGTAATCACAGCACGTACCTCCAAAATCAGGCCTTAAACGGATGTCATATCCCTTCAGCAACTTGTCCACGGTGGTCTTGGCCACAGACATTCCGGCGCTTCCAGTGGAGGAGCTGAGGGAAGAATCCAAAAGGCCATTTTTAAGCAACAAAAGCAGAAGTGCCTGATAATTTTGTCACAAGCATTTTGTGTCTCTACAGCACACCTACTGGGTGATGAAGCCTGAAAATTATACTGCACATACTCTACATTCTCAACATTAATGACAAAAATGCCACCTTTGAAGGATGGAAGCGCTCTTCAATGGGCCTGATGAGACTTTAGCAAATGGGAAGGGGACTTTGGATGTTAAACAACACCAGGCATACAAATTATCCCATCCATGTGTGATTCCCACTTCCTCCAAAGTAAACGTTATTTTATTACATTGTGTTGTGTTGTCTCATTCTTAACCAGACTCAGATTTAATCTTGACTGTCACCACTGAACAGAAAGAGTCAAATTTTATGTGAAAATAGAAAATAGCACTGCAAAGAATTACAGCTAGCACATGCATTTTTGTGTTACATTCACGTGCATCTGATATATTGTTAAAACAATCTGACGCTTATATTATTGTCACTGGAAAGCTTTAAGAATGTGCTTTGTATATGTATTTTTCCCCTCCGCCCCACCTACAGCATATTTATCTAATCAGGTGAGGGGGTGCGATGATGGTGCACCTGTCAAGCATTTTATTGATGTCAGTCCTTCAAAACAGTGGTGTTAAGTGTAACAATGTCACAGTTTCTTTGGCTCGCCATCAGCTAAAAGCCCAGTGTGATTCACTGGTGTGTATTTTAATAGGCGCAGGGTTATAGCAAAGCCTCCCATAGTGCTGTCAGAAGCACAGGCCTCATCAGTCCGAGCACGGAGACACACTACCCCCCAGGAGGAACTGTATAGTCCACTCTAGTCTGAGTGACACCTATAACATTGGTGCCATGACCTGCGTCACCTAGCAGAGAACAGCTCTCCAGCTGAGGTTGCTTATTACAAAGAGGGTGCTGAATGATTGTAGAGGGAGGTTAAAATTGCTCCCTTGGTATGGCAGAAGCACTATAGCCCATGGCTCAGTCAGGGAAGCACTGTTCAATTAGCTCATAGGTAATGCAGTTGTTCATCAAGCTGGTCAGTTGCAGGACTTTTGATTTTGACACCTGAGAGCATCAGGAGGAAACATGCAAAATTACACCCTTTTATTTGCTTTGCTGGAGTATTATAATGGAATAAAATGTCAAAAGGTGCAGCCCAGTTCTCAGTGAGCATTTAAATCTCATAAGTGAAGCTGTAGGTTGCTGCAGACCAGGAAAAGGGGTAGGCCACAAGGGATGAAGATACATCAGTTCCCCTAAGATCAAAACAACGACGGAACTGATCAGGAGATTGTGACTGTGATGGTGTTCATGAAGGCTTGTGCAGTAATTTAGCAATGATGTAAACATTTAAAGGACCTGACAAGAGCTTTTTTTTTTTTTTATAACGTTGAACCTTAATGGGCTACCCTGCCTTCTATGTAGAGAGCAACAGAGAGTGACAACCTGCCAGGATTGTCAAAATTGTCAAAATTTGATTAAAGTATATGAAAAAATGGGCAATTAGTCTGATTATGAATAAGAATATTACTTCGAGCTGAAAAATAAAAAGGCTTGCTTGCTGGATACAGTACTGTAGACTATAGCTGCGGACAGCTGCTTACCACAGCGTAATCAATCGATGATCGGCTGATTGATCCTATCACTTAATCATCGCCTAAGCCTACAGTGCCTACTCGGGGCTGTCATTTTAGGAAGTCGCCCCAGCCAGCACACATATGTATATCCCCATTTTGATAACGGGAGTAGGTTACGTTTCACAATAGGCTTGTGATTGTGCACGCGCATGTTTTTACGCTCGCGCGCCAAAACGCCGTCTAATAGAGCATATATCGGCAGCAATGCCCCTAATAAGCAGGCCTGGGTACCCCTTTAATGCGATTTGCCACATCTCAGCCTTTTATTGACCTGTAATCACGTCTACGGGTGTGACAGTTTTTCTTTCTTTCTTTTTTTTTTTTCCAAGCGGCATTTTCTTACCTTTGAACAAAGCATACGAAGGACAAAGCCGCCAGAGCAGAGAAAATTCCACATAATTTATCTTCTTGACGACCCAACATCTCCACAAATCCTTCTATATAGTTTCTATAATCCAACCAGTCCAGTGGTCCTCCCGAAAATGCACAAAGTAAAAATTGGCAATGAAAAAATAATTGCCTTTTAAAAATGTCGAATAAACTAGCCTACATCTATACATGCGATGTCTTCATTAAAATATGCTTCTCGATTTGAAAAATCTAGTAATTGGCCCCCGCTGCTTTTTCCCCGGCTATGGAAGTCCGTGCAGGTCACAGAGCCCCTCGACCAACACCAGAAGATCAGACATCTTGCTCAAAAAACGGCATACCTAATACTTTTAAAAGTGATGACAAGTGTTCTTTCCCTTAAAAAAAAACCAAACACTGGCATGAATGAGTGAGCAGCAGCCTCTTGATGATCAAATTGGTGGATGAAATTTCCCAGTCCAAATCTGCAGATGAGGCATGGTTCCAGCGATGCTCTGGCGCCAGACTATTCCACAACGTGATGTTGTTAAAAGATATTTGTTTGAGCTGGAAACGCTCGTCGTCTGGAGGGGAGCGGTGGGTTTATAAAAAAGAAAAATGAAATCTTCATTCCCTTTCCCCCCCCCTCCCCCCGTTGTTGTTGCTGCTGCTGATGATGATGATGTAGATCAGCGCAAAGTCACTGAGGGGAAAATGCACATTGAAAATGCACTGGGTAATATCTGATGCAGACGTCAGACCAGGCTATATCACTCCTCTGGTGAAAAAAAATTAGATGCCGAGAAAAATGGATGGCCCTCGATACGCCAATGCATGTGTCACAACGTCGGATTAGCCTACATGTTAAAGAAACCTATTTGAAAAGTCCTCTTGCCTCCGCTGCCCGGCGTTAAATGGCGTTTGAATACGTTATTGGGGTCCCGTGGTCTTCTCCTGGAAACACCGAACCAATGACCAAAGAGACATGATAAGGGAATCTCGTCTCCTTTATTTTCTTTCGATTTTGTGTCTCTTATTTAAAATAAAATAAAATATCCTACTAGGGTGTGAGAAAGGAGGGGGACACCTAAGGTGAATTCCTTAGCGACAGGCTGTTCATGCGCTGAATTGTCTCTCTGAAGCCCATTAGGATGCTGGGAGTGTGTGCCGGTGCGTTTCCATGCATTTCTTTCACTTTGCCACATTTCTGAAATACACACACACATACATACACACAAGGCACTCACCCACACACAAGTCATACGTGCAGGCACACGCGCGCGCGCACCCACAGCATGGAGCACACGCACAATAGATTTATTTATTTATTTCATTCCTCTTCACAGAACAGGACCCGCTCTTTTTCGTATTAGTAACATAAACACTGGAAATTGGCAACACGAGCTTGTGTTTTATACAGAGGAAGAGGTTTTCTTCAGGGATTTCTGTGCTGTCCAGTTGCTAAGCAACCCAGCCAGCACTGATGCAGTTGTGGTGATTCGAAGGCTATGCGCAAAGGCTCATTTAAAGGAGCAGACCCAGCGCTGTCACCGCTGTGGTGTCAGTGGGACAAAAGCAAACAGCAACTGATGAAGTCTACCACGGAGGCATTTCTGTTACAATAATGCATGCAAAAGAAATCTGGCGTGTCTCCGGGTTTCACACTGTACTTTAAACCGCTTCATCATCATCATCATCAGTGTCATGGCCACAAGGACTGTCATGAACAACCAGTCAATCAGTCTCTGGTTATTTTTATTTTTATTTTTTATTTCAGTGCACAAAAGGCATTTGTTGCTTTGCCCCAACTCTGCTGTAATTTATTCTTAGGAAATTTCATTTTGTCCCTCCCATAGGTGATGTCACAGCACTGAGCAAAAAGGGTTAGGAAGTGGCAGAGAAGGAAAATAATAATCCAGCTTTTATTTTAACAATATATATAATCTATACTTAAATGTAAACAATAAAGCAAATTCATTCTACAGCATAATTTAGCCTCAGAACACATCATTAACTGGACTGTCTTCGACCATCATAATAGAATGGCATTGGAATTATATACTGAGTAACACCAGAGACAATATATTACATATTATAAATATTCTTTCTAGAAAGACTTTGGTAACACCATGACTGACTGGGATCTGGGTGGGCAAGGGTGGGCAATTAACATAACAGGATCTGCAAGACTCAGACTGGCTCTCACAGTTCATACTTGTTGCATCACGGGAGCTGATAGTCATACAAGCTTTGAAAGTGTGATGGCTCCAAATCTGGTGTAAAGCATCTGATTCAGTAAACTGAGTGTGAGAGCTTGTTCATGATGTTGGAAACAGTTGTCAGCTGAACAGCTAACCACTAGTTTTGATTTGTTTCTTGTTTTGTTTTGTTTTTGTACAGAATGCTTTCTCATATCATAAACCTTTCCTGGCTTTTAAGTGGCAATAGAGATTTAAAAAAAAATAAAAAAATAAAAAAACAACTTGTAAGTACTAATAGTAAATTATTGGGTACTTTTTCTCAGGATCATTTAATGATTAGGCCTACATTGATTTTATCTATCAAGAAAAAACTGAACTAGTAATTGTCATTAAATTACAATTACTAATTTCCTCATGTGCATGAAACTAAGGCACATCATTTAAATTCAAGTAAAGCATAAAAATCATATTTTGTTACAAGTATAAGACTACTTTGCATATTATAATTAATTATTGACTTCTGATAACAACATAAGGTTGGTTTTGAACTGTATATAAAAAAAAACAAATCCTCTGTCTGAAAAGTGAATCCTTTAACCTGCATTTTTTTTGCAGTGGCCAGCAGGAGGCCACTCCTCTTTTCACATAAAGAAGTGTGATTGTCAAGAAGTCTATGAGAAAATAACCCTGCTGCTCACTTGATCTATTACCTCAATAAACACTCTCCTGATGTGTTTATGGTCTCAATCTGTAGTTGTAGGGGTTATTTAATATAATATGATGTTCATTATTTTAAATATGGTCCCATTTGGAGCAAAATAGATGACAAAGCATGGAGTGGTTTCGAGCATGGCTACCTTGTGATTGACTAGTGCACTCTGTTTTTAGTCAGTTCCACCCCTCACATGTGGCACCTGGGTTCAAAAAACCAAGATGGTCAAGGCCAAAATGTTCAAGTTCAGGCTTCAGAGCGTGACTTCACAAACCAAGGTCACTGTGGTTACGTTCATCTTTTATGTACAGACTATGCTCTGGACTTAGTTGCATTAATTCAATTCAATTCAATTCAATTTTATTTATATAGCGCCAAATCACAACAACAGTCGCCTCAAGGCGCTTTATATATTAGGGTAAAGACCCTACGATATTAGACAGAAAACCCCAACAATCAGACGGCCCCCTATGAGCAAGCACTTGGCAACAGTGGGAAGGAAAAACTCCCTTTTAACAGGAAAAAACCTCCGGCAGAACCAGGCTCAGGGAGGGGCAGCCATCTGCCGCGACCGACAGACAGTGCTGGTAAAATCAGAATAAACTGTGTAAATTCAGCAGCTCTAGAATGGTTGGTAAAAAGGACATGCAATTGTTTTTACAGTAATTTTGGCAATTCCAGTTGTTGCATTAACATGGAACCTGAAGCATACAGTTATCCCATGCCCACCTCCATAACTTTCATCCAGTCCCTAAATGTAGGATGGTTCTAAAATGTTTCTAACCTTTTAAACCAGCTCATTTGTTGGGCATTTCTCTTATAATTTATCCAAGATACTTTAGCTAATTAAATTTAAAAAAATGTAGTTTGAGAACAAACTAGCTTGATGTATTCTCATTTTTTAATTAGTCTGTTCATGTCTAAGTGCCAATGCAACAGGAATTGTATGCTGGATAATTGCTACTTGTCCGCATATGTTTTATTTGAAGGCAGTCCATCTCTCATAGGATACGTCGGTGAGCCAGAGTGGAGCAGTGGCAGTACATAATGGAGTGTAATATGGAGTTGAAACCTGTGTGACAGCAAGCTAGATGAATACTTCCAGTGTCTGGGCTTGCTCAGTCTGCTCTCCACTATATCCCATCCCTCTTGCAATAGTGCTCCAATCCACAACATTCCCTGATTACTGCGATTAACTCTAATTGGCATCTATGACAAGGAGACCCAAGTCCCTGAGATGTGCATGGACCATGCTCTTTTTTGTGCTCCATTCATATGTTGCATAACACGTGTGAGTTACTGGGTCACCCTTGCTCCTCAGATATAAATAGTATCACATGGTTAATGCATTGGTGCCTTCCAGTCACTCGCTTTTCCTCTTGCTGTTCATAGGCATCAGTCAAAGACCCCACTCTTAGTAACACATGATGCTGTATATATGACTTAAATGTTTTGTCAACATGTTTCATCCTTTCTTCATACAGTTTCACCATCAGTCTGGGACATAAGTGAATAGGTGTGTTTTAAATGAGTAGGGGTGTGTGTGAAGGGAGGGGACTTAATGAGTGTTCATTTAACATTAATTTGTTGTGGGATTTTGTGCACTCCCTCTGATTAAAGAATACAATCAAGGCTTCTCGTGAAGGGGGTTAATTTACAGCAATGAAGTCCTTAACTGTGAGGTGAAACAACAGCTTTAGCTCATGTTTGTGCAGTCTCACTGTAAGAGGGATCCCTTTGACTAGTTTAAGGACATAAGCTTGAAGACCTGTAGAGACTGCGATATTGGAAAGATAGCCATGGTGGCCTAAAATTGAAAACTACGTTGTTATCACACACACCACCATGTGTGCAAAGAGACACACATGCCTGACAGTAGCATTCAAAAATCCACAGGTGATTTCTGGTCTCCAAATAGTAGCAGATACACACAAGCCAAAGTGGGCTTTGCGGCCCTCCTGACTCATGACCTAATTAAGAATGACTTGGACAACCCTACAAAAGGCCCCTAGAGTCTGGGCAGAGCTAAAGCATTTAGTCTATGCAAGCACAGTGGCAGGTGTTGTAAAGTGTTTTGTTTTGGTACTGCATGTATGTACTATGCATACATGCAGTACTGTGTTTTTGCACTTTTCAGTATAATAAACTGTGATTACACCGATAGGTCAAAGCAGCACTGCAGGAGCTCACCACCCCGCCGTCTAAACAGGGCGCTGTGAAGCTTTGAGAAAATGAAGGTTTAACTTCAATGTGCTTCACGCCGCTCATTGACCGCAGTGATGAGATCGGAGGCTTTGAAAGCACACGGCACACGACTCTGAAGCACTACCTTGAAGCAGGCTACCAGGCAATTGTTGCTATGCTACCACAGAAAGCCCAATCAAAGTGCAGTGTGTTGCTTATTGAGGCTGAACTGCACCGCAATGTTCCAAATACTTGTGAAGAACGCTGTTTACACTCAAACCATAGATGGCACACAAGAAAGAAAGACATGCATGTTAATGCTTCCGTTTTGTCCGCCTCAGGTTAGTGCAGGGGAAAAAATACACGTAAACAAGTCAGAGAGATGCATCACATGAATAATCCTCTACTGTTCATATAAAGTATACACTAAAGGATGTTAATGGAAGTTCTGTTTGTGATTTATGACCTCAGACTGGCATGACTGACATCTGTTCATGATTATTAAATATGCTCATCAAAATGAAACACACTGCGTGTTCCACACTGGCACCATTATTTCTGATGTTAGATGTGTTCCGGTATAATTGGAAATTAACAAACATGTTCTGATTGGCCATAAACAAGAGAGCCATGCCCCCAGAAGGAAATCAGGGAAAATGTAATATGTATTTTTAAAAAGATCAAAAATGATGACATGTGGTGCTTGTCCTCAGGGGGTTTGAATACTATTAATGAGATTAAGGAAAGGTTACGTGTATCATGCTGCATAATTGTAAAATAATTTTCTCTGTGTGTTTTTCTGCAGCTTTGTGTAACACAGAGTCCACAGGAAGCCGGCAGCTTAACGCACTCTACCTGTTCATTCTTCGAAGTGAGAAAACTAAAGGCTCGCCACCCTGCAGGCAGCACACAACTAACTGACCTGAAACGAATCTGAATGAATCTGTCCTCTACACCAGAGGAGTGCACATCTCAAGCAGTCACATGGTATACCAGCTCCAAAATTAGCATGTGCGAGGCACAACACTTGATGCTAAATAGCTATTGATGGGGGAGAAACACTAATACGAATCTGTAATTCTGTCCCTTACCTCACCCGTGTCCCTCTGCAACCCTCAGTGCATTTCACTTATAGCACATTTTTGGGGTGGTGCATAGTTAAGCAGACCTTTGTGGCCTTTTATTGATACAATCACAATGAATAATTAAGTGTTTGTAAAGGTCTGGCATCAAGTTAATCTTCTCAGTGGTTTATCAATATCAAAACAGCATGTGTGTAATGCCTACATTGCTCAGGAAAGTCGTTAGCAGTCTCAGTCTTTATCTTAGTCTTAGAGTGAGTGTATGTAAGAGTTTTTAAGTCATGATGTTGGCATGTATATGCCATATATTCCTTTTTATATGCTGTCTTTTAGCTAGATGGACTTCAGCATGCCATTGATTTATCTTTTATCTAACCCAGCCTTACTATTTTTCTCTGAGGATGGCTTCAAGCTGTAAGGAGGAGGCAGCATTTGGTTATTCTGTTATCCATCTGGCAAAGGGTAGCTCATGTAATGCCCTTATTTGCATTCAAAGTGTCATTGCTTCAGTTTTCCTTAAATTCAAATGTCAAAGCCTGTTGCAACAGCCTTTAGTGTCTCGATAACACGGAAACAATGGATGTCAACACCAAAGCAAACATGGATTCCCCACTATATACTAAAAATATGTACTGTAGCACTTCATAAATAGTAGCGTTTTGTCAAAAATAGCACTGTAGTATCCCTTCCACTTTTCCTATCTGTATTCTACGTGGGATTTCTACATGGAACTCCTGCGAGAAAGGGTTAATGAATTCCTCACACAGATAGATATTGCCATGGAAACAGCTGCGTGACTGCTTGCAGCTTGTATACACACAGGAGGAAAAAAAAAAAAAACAATGGTGCCAAAGGTATTTTACAATTCAGCGAGCAGAGGCTTTCCAGTGCACATAGCAGCATTTAAGATTTTTTTAAATTTTTTTTTTAACAAGCACACATCCAGAAAGAGTGAGGAGTAGCCACCTTGTAACCCCCCTCCTCCACCCCCCCCCCCCCCCTCCCCTCCCCCCCCCCCCTCCCCCCAGCCCCT